>WIGM01000189.1:0-64111 GCA_014235935.1 Colletotrichum musicola
GGCATTATGGCCGGCCACTGAACAAACATTCTAATCTCTGGGCCAATCATCGCTCTTGGGCATTTTTGGGGGAGCACTCTTAATCATGTTATATACACTGGCACCCCCTGCTTGACGGATAGCTCACTTGCTCGTTTTGGTCTGTACCCAAAGTCACTCGCTTGATAGATAACAAGTCACTCCTTTTTTTCCTTTGATGTGAACACTTACGCCTTTCCCTGCTGAACCGTGATGCCGTGATGTTTCCATCTGCTGTAAGATGGGCCGTATCTCTTGGTAACGTCCGAGATGAGTGGCAAGGTGGTCTTCAAAATTGTGACGGTATATTCTGAATAGTTTCCATTATTCAAAGACAACTATTACTTCACACCCCCAGGCGGAATATTCCACCTCCCACAAGCACCTATAATAACGATAGGCAGTAGCAGCGTTGATAGACCACAGCGATGATGACGAACGATAGCGGTGGTGATGGATAATGGTAAAAGTAAATAGTAGCAGGCTGGAATAATCAGAGGGATGCAGAATACTCAGCCTGGGGGTGTGAAATAATAGTCCCCTATTCGAATTCAGTCCGGGTCTCTGTTATTCCGAAACCAAATACCCAGCCTGTTCATCACCAGAGCACCTTCGCAGGTCAAAAGGAACCAAAGAGCCTGTCCCCAACAGCTCATAGCCCCTCTTCGGGAAGAGGGCGTAACCCGAGGCCTATGGATTCCCCCTTCAGGCTTATGGCGTAGAGCTTATTTCAGTGCCCAATCAGACATCAGACATCAGGAGCTCTACCAAGCATACATGACCGTCATATACTACGCCAGAGATATTTCATGGCCGAGATGCACGGCAATAGACCGGCGCATGAATCAAATTCTCACGACTTCACATGTAGACCAATAGGTAATTAGGTGATCGCCCGCAGGCAAGACGGACGGCGCGGGCACCGTAAAGTGGGTCCAGCAGCCGGCCCGGCGCCGGCCGCCACCTGCCCTAATTCGCAAGGAGCCCGCGGGAGCCTCCCATTCCTCCCCAAAGCAGAGTAACAAAAAGGGGCGCGGCACAGGAGGAAAAACAAAAAAGATTCAATATTGCACCGTTTCTCAACGGCCGACTCATGACGTCGCCGGAGGCCGCTTCATTATCGGCCCAGTTGACAAAAATTAGAACACCCGGGAGGCTGAGTGAGTGCATCATTGTCATTGCCTCTCTCTGCCCACTTACCGCCCCGACTCCACACGCATTAGCGTTGCGAACGATGCTATTTTTCCCTTCGTGGAAGGGCCACAATTGAGGGCGAAGCTTTTAGCTGCACCGCGGCCCCGGGGAGATGGTATCGACCTAGAACCGTCGCCGCTAGGCCCTGGGCTCTCTCCGAACAAAGAAACGACAGAAGGTCGATCACTAAGCGGGCTCTGTTTCGGCCTGACCTCATTACCTCCTGTCTGCTTCTGCGCTACCTTTGGAGGAGGCGAAAAAAAAGAGGTCGGACGATGATGATCAGAGGCGGCGCGGTCGCGTGCAGGCGGTATCTCTCGCAGTGATACTACATGGTATCGGGGCTACACGCAGGCGGCTTTTGTGCCACCGGATGGATGGATGCATGTCAGCTTTTGGTGTTGAGGTTTACCTAGCTGCTCACGAACATCACCACATGTGTCTGGTGTAGCTAACGGCCACTCTGTGTATCTTTCCACAGAATCGAGTGACTCAATGGCGGCCAAGCCGACGACAACATCGAAGGATGGAAAGCCCAAGAATCCCAGCAGGACGGGGATAGGATCGCGGAAGCGACCGTCGCACCGTCTCGGCCAAGGGGGCGTTAAAACTGGACCACCAAAAATCTTGAACGTCTGTGGGTGATGGACGGTGGTCCCCGTTGAAAAGTCCGTTCAAGCTTTTTAGGAAGCGAATGCCACTGGAGGAAGGCGCGGGGACCGAACACCGTCCAAAACCGCGGGTTGGTGCCGGCCACGAAATCGGAACAAGTCAGTGGCCGGGGTAGGGTCTCCACTTGACGGAAGGTGCTCCAGCCCAAAATGGAACTGGAGAGCGGCCCCCTTCACTGGTGACTTTAGTGCAGTGTTCATTCCATTTTTCTCACATTCCATGTTCTTTCCATTCTCTCCGCTCCCATCTCCACCTTATGGGATCCACTTTGAAAAGGTGGAGAACGCGGTCTTCTCCCTTTCGCCAAGGAAGCTTCGCCACCACCGAGGCCCCGTCAGAGTGAATTTGATGGTGACAATCGGCGAGAGAGAAGCATCGGACGGTGCTGGGCAAATTTATCATTTCTTGTTTTTTATTTAATTGCCCCAGATCGAAAGAGCGAGTCAGCCTGGCATATCTCGCTTGAGCTGCTTGCCACTGCTGCATCGACAGGCAGCACCAGATGGATGGGAGATGCGCGGTGCTGTAGGTTGCTCACCGCGTCTTGGTATTGGGTGACATGCATGCACCAAAGTGCCTCCTATTCCTGTGAAGGATTAATAAAATTCTGGCGCTGAAATGCAGGGGAAGTGGATGCTTGGCACGGCCAGTGAATCAAGCAGAAACAAACCCGTCCACTCGACTCTCGAGGGCGCGTCATTGAAATTCGCAGTCTTTATCACGTTCCAACTTGCGTCCCACGGGACAGGCAGTTCGGCAGGCAGTTCCATGCCAGCGGCCAAGGCCAGTCCGGATGGCCCGCGAGCATCGCGCAGTGCAGCGCATCGTCGTCGGCGTGCGTGATCATTGATGGTGTGTCCATGTCGTTCGTTTCCCTCTCCGGATTTTCCAGTTTCCACATGGGAAGGGGAACGCCGCAGAACTGCCGTGCCGGCCGCTCTGACGTGACGCTAGCAGCCGCACTCGACTAGCAGAGTCGAACCTCCCCCACAGACCGCGACTAATAACCTAAGCTCCATGGCTGGCCGGTGGCAGGCAATCGCGCAAGGCAGTCTCAGTCTCGGTCTCGTCGTGAACGGTCTTTTGTACACTTCACTCCAACACTCGGACGAGTGAGTCGACCTGAGCCGTTGAATCGAATCGAATTGAGTTGAGCTGAGCTCTGGTGGCTTCCCGCTCCGTTTCAGACATTGGATGCCAGCTGCTGCTTACACTTCGGATTATTAAGGGACGACGCCAAGACCCAGTCAGTCATTGACGGTCGAGGGTCTTGGCGAAATGAGCAATGTCGCCAAAAAGGTATCCCTATCCCTATCCCAACAGATGGTATCCGTAGCGGCGATGGGTACGGATACCGACAGTCGTCGCCCCGTGGTACTGGGTACAGCGTATTGGACTGGATACAGGGCGGACATTAAGCACGCAGCAAGCGCGGAATAGGCCCTGAAGCAGAAGGATCGTCGTCTCGCCGTCTCGCCGCCCCGTCGCCGTCCGTGGAATACGATCGGTACGTTGTTGTGCCCTAGACGTAGAACGGGCTGGCCATCGGGGAGCCAACTCACAGACGGGGTTCATCGGGGGCTTGTAGGCGAGTCCCTGGGTACTGCGTCGGTAGAGTACGGGCACCGCAGGCCAGTGCTCCCCTATGCCGGAGGTACAGACCTCTCCGTATTGGCCTGTTTTTCGTCAGTACCGTATTAGAGCCCCTGAATTCGTTCAGGTTCACCTACCAAGTACCGAGGTACAATGCAGCTCATGAGCATAAGAGAGGCAGGGAAGGTAGCGTGCCAAGAAGCAAGTCGCACAGCAAATCAATCGCCGTCGTGAAGCGAGGAGACCTGAGGTCGAGCATCGGTGCTCAAAATCATGCCGGCGCGCTGGCTAAACTAGCAGCTTGGAACCCATCTTTCGCCCCCGCGAACGTGCATCCGGAGGAAGAACTCGCCGTAAGGCAGCAACCAAACCAAGCTTCCCTATCGATCAAGCGATCAACTTAAGCGCCTCCACGTGTCGATGACGGTTCGGACGGCTCTTTCTTGGGTTCTTGGGTCTTGGGGATAGGAAGGAGTGGGTGGGCGGAGGATGAGCTCGCTGCAAGTCAGCGCTCGATTCGTGCTCACTTTCCATGGATGCGTGATAAAATGGCAATACGTGTACGCATGCCCTTGACTCGATTGATTCCTCCCACTCACCCCCCTGGACCGGGCCAACAACAATATGGGCGATTCGCAGAGATGGCGCGTCAGCGTCAGGTCGCGTCCAGGCCCTTTGGGCGTGCATTTGCTGACGCTGCTACGACGGACCAGTTCGGGAATGGACGCAGAGAGAAAAGGAGAATAGAAGCTGTCCGGTGGCAGTTAGAGAGTGAGACCTTATGCCGTGAAGCAAATGTGAGCAGCTGCAGAATGAATGGCCGCTAGAAGCTCAGCTCAGGCATAGAGAGGCCAGAGGCAGGGGAAGCAGTGCAGGTGGAGCCGCATGGCCCCTGTTTCAGCACCGCCCCCCCTGCTCTTCCACCGGTTCTCACTGGTTTCCCACCTGGGCTGCTAGTCGCTCCTCCCCCGGGGCTGGCCGCTGGCCCCTTCCCTCTTGTCTGGGCTGACACCTGGTCCAACGGGGTGGAGGAGGAAACATGGCACCCTCATTGGCCAGGTCCAGTCCAAGCACGGGCCGCTCTCACTCTCTCGATCCAGCGGGCGGGAAGGTCTGGACCAAATGGGAAAGGTGCCAAGGGGTACATGCTGTGGTGGGTGGTGGTGCTGCGCATGCTGCCGCTGCATATGTGTCCAAGGCAAGCGCAATTCAGCGTAACACGGGATGGTACCTACCTGTGGTGGTGCCTGCCGCCTGCCTGTGGTAGTTAGTGGTGTGGTGGTGCGAGCCATGCGTGGGTGCGGGTGCGGTGTGGTCCATGTGTGTGGTGGCAGTTGCGGCCTTTGACCATGGATGGAGACGCGACGGCGACGCTTTTTTTTTTTCTTCAATACGGATATTATCGAGGAGGGGGGGACTTTTATTTTATTTTTCTCACCTCTAGGTCTGTCTACAGGTACGTCTTTCCGTACCGTCGCTACTCTATTACCTCTAGCCCCTCGGTTCCGTCGAGTCCGTCTCCTTCCTTCCTCACCTTCTTTTTCCTCTTTTTCTCTTAGCTAAAGCCACCAGCAACTCTCTTTTCCCTCGTCTTTGTTTCCCTCTCCTGTACTTTAGGATACTCTCATCCCGTCCGATTCACTCGTTGACAGACAAACTGGACGTACATATACACTCGCTCATCTCCAGCTTGCATATCCAGCTCCTCCAGCGCTAGCTCCTACTGCTCCTGCTCTGCTACACCACCCCCCGGCCGCACACCATCTCAATCTCACCTCGTCCCTGCCTTCCCGGACCTCCCACACCTTTTTTTTCTTTTCTGTGCGCCTTCCCGTAGTACCAAACCGTCGCATCCTTCCCTTCCTATCAAGGAACACCCCTACTTGCTTCAGCCTGCGGCCTTCCCACCTGCCGCCGTCTATCGTCTCCCGTTTAATTCGACTCAACCCAAACGGGATCGCCCCTTCACGCCTTCCAGCGCGTCACACCCAGATACATATACTATACCCGACACTCCCTACCGGGTCCTCCCACGTTCGCTCCCTCTCCGCCACAAACCTCGACTAGGCAGGACCAGGACCGCTCTTTGAGGTCCTCCCTTCCTTCCGCGACTTTAAACAAACACTTATCCGTCCCCCACGGCTATGCCCCAGCTCGCAACTTCAGCCTTTCAAGTCCCAGCTATCGACACTTCAGTAAACGACTCCGGCAACACACCGTACATCATGGGTGAAGACGGAGGCGGCGCCGCGGCCCATGCGCCCACTGGCGGCAACGGCCACAACCCGGCCAGCGACAACAACCTCAACCAGCAGCAGCCTGCTCCCCAGCAGAAGATCAAGCCGCGCCTGACCGACTTCGATGCTCAGGAGATCCACGAAGCCATGTCGCCCACTGGCGCCATGACCCCGAACCCCTTTAGCCGCAAGAACACGAGCATCGACCTCGACGACTACTTCACCGGTCCTCGCGATATCCTCAAGCACTCGAAATGGCCCCTCTTCATGCAGATGCACGGCAGCATCCTGCCCAAGATGATCGTTCCCCTCCTCTGGATGTGCCTGTGGTCCAGCTGCATCACCCTCGTCCACATGCTCAAGACCAAGATGGCCGTCGACTCCGTCCTGCTGACTGTTCTGGGTTTCGTCGTCGGTATGGGTCTTTCTTTCCGCAGTTCCACCGCCTACGAACGTTACGCCGAGGGTCGCCGATACTGGGCCCAGCTCATCCTCGCCGTCCAGAACCTCGGCCGCGTCTTTTGGATCCACGGTGGTGACCCCGAGGGCATTGAGCTGAGGCAGTCGCTGCTGCGCAAGGTCGGCTGCATGAACCTGCTGCTCGCCTTCTCCGTTGCCCTCAAGCACAAGCTCCGCTTCGAGCCCTACACCGGCTACGAGGATCTCGAGCACCTCGTTGCTCACCTGCAGACCTTCGCCCAGGAGGCCACCAACTCCGATCCTGACAAGGTCTCGATGCGCAAGAAGAACTTCTTCAAGGAGACGGGCGAGTACCTCGGTGTCTCCTTCGCCGCCAGCAACCCTCGCAAGACCATCAAGAAGGCCTCGCGCCCCCTCGGCAACCTCCCCCTCGAGATCCTGAGTCACATCGCCTGCCTCGTCGACAGGATGGTTGAAGACGGCCAGCTCAAGGTTCCCATGCAGCAGACCATCGCCTATAACAACGTCGCCCTGCTCAACGATATCATGACCGGCACCGAGCGTGTTCTCACCACCCCGCTGCCAATTGCCTACACCATCGCCATCAGCCAGATCACCTGGGTCTACGTCATGCTGCTGCCCTTCCAGCTCGTCGGCAAGCTCGAGTGGATCACCATCCCCGCCACCGTCGCCGCCGCCTACATCATCCTCGGAATCCTCTTCATCGGCCGCGAGATCGAGAACCCCTTCGGCGAGGACGTCAACGATCTGCCCCTCGAGCTCTACTGCGAGCAGGTTGCCTCGGAGCTCGACATCATCTCCTCCTTCGACAAAACCGACCCCTATGCCTTCATGGAATCCGGCCGCAACCTGCCTCTGTTCCCTGCCAGCATGGCTCCCTACCCCATCTGGATGACCCGTTCCGAGGACCGCGTCCGCGAGGCCATCCTCAACAAGCACAACACTGTCTTCGAGTTCCGTAAGAGAGTCGTTCTCGAAAAGGTGTCGTCAAAGCCGGCCACGGGCACCGAGAAGAAGACGAGTAGCGAAGCGACCGTCACTTCCAACGGAGACCAGATGGTATAGACGGATACGATATCTGTCACGCCTTCCGTTTCTTCGTATTTCATTTCTCCCCCTCTGTTGCATAGAAAGGCTGGATGGGAATGGGTTTTAGCGATTCGCGTCAGGAGCATTTACGGCACGGAAAACAAAAAGAATCATCATGCAGCCACCGCCCGCCCCCCTCTCTCCCTCGACGACAGGGTGGCGCGAGCATCGGGCCACGGGAACAGGGTCCGGATTTTCATTTCAGCTGTAATTCACCTGGGAAAACAAGCAAACAGGTCTGTCTATTTTTTGAGCGCCGCGTTTTCTCGGTCTGCATTGGGACCATACGTCCCCCACCTCTACGAGTGGTAGATATCCAAATTGAATGAGAAATTTGAAAGACGACTGGGACATCATTGCGTGATCTGGCAAGTGATGAGCACTGGGGCATACTGTTATGTAGACAATCCCTCTGGGAATACGCGTAGTCTCGGCCTGAAGAAAAAGTCTGGGCAGTTCCATGGACCGCCGATCGGAGCGGCCCGTCGTCCGTGGAGGCGGATCCTTGGTGGTTTAGTCTGTGTGGGTGGGTTGCGCCTCGGAGTCGGAGCGACTGGGGTCTGAAGGGGACATCAGACAGGGGGCGAGGCATGATGCTCGCGCACCTGCCGTTGCATGCGGCTCGAAACGCCCGTGGACAGGTGTTACAGCTTGTGAGGTTGCTTCATAGCTGTCGTTTTTAATGTGGCACGCTGTCTCAGTTGTGGAAGACCTGATGGGGGATCTCGTCGGAGTGCTGAGGAACATCGGGTGGTTTTCCAGGCCGGATCTCTTGGACTCTGAGTGAAGTCGGTTGTGTAAGCGACCTTATCCGGTCACGTGTCCAGAGACCATCGGCCATCAGGACAGAACCTTAGGGTGAAGAACACAGAGTTGTAGCATGCTGGTATTCCCATCGGTATTATAACTGACTCTTTACAACCCTAGGAGGTATGGTCCTCGACATGGGCTCCTTGGGAGAGCAGAGTCGTCGGGGTGATTCCTACAACCCTCGGAGCCTGACAGATTTTGACAAAGCTCCGGGCTTATGGCTGTCCGGGATCCTTACCGCCGACCTTGCCTGCAGTAGACAGGTCCATGGGCGGTATCCGGGATTTCCTGACTGGATAGTTACCCAGAGGTTGAGTAGGAGGCGTTTCTCCAACGCCATCCTGCTTGATAGCCGAGCCTCGGGTTCCTAGAATGCCCTCCCCGATCTGCCGTTTATCACGAGATGAAAGAAAAGACAAAAGCCATTGTGCGGCGGTGTATGTCGTTTTACTGATGCCTAACAACTACCACAGGTAGGACACGCATTTGACGTCATGGTCACCAGTCCCGTCGTTGACCGGTGCTATATTCCCCTGGCGCCATTCGCGTTAGATGAAAGCTCGTTCTTACTCGTCTTCTTCTCCTTTCAGCTTCCTAGGTACGGACGCCAGTCCCGTTGGTCGAAGCCTTTCTCTCTCAAATGCCGTAGATGGGCTGCTTCAACGGGAACCATATCGCGATCCAGAGGAGTGGTACGCCAAGGTAGTTTCGTGCGTGCGTAAGGAGCCGAACGCTAGAGACTATCAAGGGGATTCTCGGGGTAAATATTACGATGTATGAGCACCGATTGGCCCGGGACAACTTTCTCGCCCGAGAGTGGCCCTCCGTCATTGCGCCACGAGAGCGGCCGAAGCGAAAAGAAGAGTGCCCAGGAAGATTCAGCGTCATGGGGCTTTTGCTTGACAGATCGATCGGAATGCGGCACTCGGAGTAGAGTCCCGGCGAGAGGGCCGCTTATCGAGATGCACGGCGGCAGGGGAGAGATCAGCCCTCCGGTCTCTTATTCCCCTCGAACCATCTCTCGAAATATTCCCGAAGTTTGTTTCTCTGATCGTCGTGTCGCAACCGAAGTGAGAGACGATACAGCTGAGACATATTCCGGCTACGATAAGGCGAGATAACGGGAACTGACTGGTCGCGACTCGAAAGGTCCTCAGAAGGGGAGCGAGCCAAGCCGGCCTTGACGACGTGCTAGAGCGGATGCGGACGGCCCATCGAGGTCCGCGTTCCAGTTCCAAGCTCGAAAGGGCCAAGGTCCTTCCGACTACGTGGTCGGCCGGAGGAAGAGACCCGCCAATGGCACGCAGCTCCGGCGGCTCGGAGCGGGCCCAGGCCTTGCAGCCGTCGCCGGATCCGGAGGAGCGACGACCAACCAAGCCGCGCTTGGGTCCCGAGGTAAGACGCTCTTTCTCCGAACGCATAGGGTAGACGCATCTCGTAGGGTCGAACTCTATCCGCCGCTGTGCCTCTTTCACCTCGATTCATGTGCCTTTTTTTTCCGAGATACGCGCACCAGATGTGGCGTTCTTTTGTATATTCCTCTTTGATGACCCTCTCCCCCATTGTCAGCGTCTCCGGCTTTCTGTTCTTCTCTCCTCTCCTTTCATTTTGCTGCTCTGGTAATTTCTCGTGGTGTGTTTTGCTGGTTGTTCCCCACCGGGCTCTCTGTTTGGATATCCCATCGGGACGAATCACCCCCGGGGCCGGTAACTCAACCCCCCCTAAGTTTGATTCCCCCGTGATACCACCAAACGAGGACGACATCGCCTGAGGACCCCGTCACCCGAAAGACGGCACGACACCGGCCGATGCGGACGAGTCACGCTCAACGAGTTTGATCCGGAAACGGGACCCGAGAAACAGACACAGAGGGGGAAAAGGGGCGGAAAGAGACTGGACATAGGAAAGGAATCGAACATGGATCCAGCAAGCGGCAATGACACGACGACCTCGCCCTTCAGCGAGCCGGCGGACGCCCACGATAGCCGCGCCGGTGCCCTTCTCGTCGCTGGCATCGTCAGCTCTGTCATCGTCGCCATCACCTCAGGGCTCCGAGTCTACGTCCGCGGGTTCCTGGTGAGGAGATGGGGCGCCGACGACACGTTCCTCGTCTTTGCTGCCGTGAGTGTCTTTCCCGCCGCTCTGGTCGATTATTGGTATAAGCTGGTCGTGTTGACGTCTCGCTATTAGATCGCTGTGCTTCTTCACAACTCTTTTTTGTGTGTTGGTAAGCTTCTCTGCAATCATTGGGAAAGGTAAACTCCAGTACATGGCGACTGACAGTGGTAACCAGCGACGAAATTCGGGCTTGGTAATCATTGGTGGGTGACCCCAATATCTCTCCTGCTGAAGGGTCGAAGGGTACGCAGACCACCGTCATGCCTACGTGTAGGTGCACACGAGAAACTAACAAAAGGCGCTCACATAGATCGCCCTGTTCGTCCTGGTGATATACCAGATCGCCTACGTCACCATCAAGATCGCCTTCCTCCTGCAGTACCGCCGCGTCTTCCCAGGCCGCCGCGTCGAGCTCTGCTGCAACA
Organism: Colletotrichum musicola; assembly: GCA_014235935.1. Taxonomy (NCBI): domain Eukaryota; kingdom Fungi; phylum Ascomycota; class Sordariomycetes; order Glomerellales; family Glomerellaceae; genus Colletotrichum; species Colletotrichum musicola. The sequence continues at coordinate 10,598 of WIGM01000189.1, forward strand.
TCGGCATCACGTTCCTCGTCGTCTTCGGCCTCTCCCTGCTGGTCGCGCAGGGCATGACGTACGAGTACGTCTACAAGAAGGGCATCGACGTGTCGCCCGTCGACGTCATCGGCTGGTGGATCGCCAACGCCGCGATACACCTCATCACCAGCATCCTCATCTTCATCCTCCCGCTCCCGCTGCTCGGCCGCCTGAGGCTAAACACGACGCAGAAGGCCGCTCTGTTTGCCAGCTTCGGGCTCGGCCTATTGTAAGATCCAAATTCCCTTTTATTTTCCCAAAAGAGAGCACGAAAAACTGATGCGCGGAATCTCTAGGACGTGCGCCGCCTCCGTCGTCCGCCTCGTCAAGACACCCGACTCCCTCAAGACCATCGACATCCCCTACGAGGCCGCTGTAGCTCTCGTCTGGGCCATGATCGAGCTCAGCTGCGCCGTCGTCTGCTGCTGCATACCCACCCTCCGGCCCCTCACCGGCCCCTCGCGCTACGCGGCGGGGGGCGCCTGCTCCCGCGTCTTCGCGGACGACGACCCGGGCACCGCGACCAACACGACCGTTACCAGCACGAGCACCATCATGGGCGGCCCGCTCGACGCTAGCCCCGGCGCCCCTCGCGGCGTGAGCCACCGCGTCTCGTCGTCGCTGAGCTGCGAGTCCGACGTCGCGGTGCGCAAGACGGCGTCGTCGAGCGTGTTTTTCTGGCAGCGCGGGCGGCAGAAGAGCGACCAGGGGACGCTCGGCGGCGGTGGCCGGAGAGGGGTGGACGACATCGAGTCCGCGATGCCCGTGGCAATGATGACTGTCACTGCGTTTGTGGCGCAGACGGATCCGGTGGTTGGACAGCAGCAGCAGCCGCCCCCGCAGCAACAGCGGCGGCCGAGCCTGGTGACGATGACCAGCAGCAACGGCGGAGATCTGGCGACGCAGCGGACGAGGAGCATGCGGAGCAGCATTCGCAGCGACGGCAGCCTGGGGATCGGCGGGCTGAGGAGGGATATGAGTTTCCGGCGGAGGATGAGCGCGGCGCTCACCGAGAGGGATTCGGATGATGATATCTACTACTTTGGGGCCAACGAGGAGGAGGTTGACTTGGAGTGTCCGACGCCCCTGAGTCCGCCGCCGAAGACCCGGCAGTCCGTGTCATAGAGAGCCTGAGGAGGGCAGTTGGCTCCAGGATAAGGGTTCTCGCCCTTGGGGAGCCGTGTACTATTACTACCATTTTCAATTGTTAGCGATGGCTTTTGGGTAGTGTCATCTTGGTTGAGGCGCTTTTGGCGGATAAAACGAAACCCTCTCACCATCATCGGAACTCAGACTGATCATGATGCGTTCCATCAGCAATAAAGTGATACCAAATCAATGATATCCATTCTAGTATAGCCGGATATAGCCCATCAAATGCGATAACGTGCCTCAAAATCAAGAGCGAGCCTCTACTCAAAAACCCTGTACCGCTACGAAACCACTCCTTTAGACACCCTCCCAGAAGAAACTCTCCGGCAACTGGAAGCTGGCCCGCAGGATCTCGTCCTCGGGCTTGGAGCTCGAAGCAATAATGACCACGAACTCGCCAGCCTCCGCGAGCCACTTGGACCTCTCCTGGGACCAGTACGACAGCGAGTACTTGTCGAGCACGAGCTCCACGGTCTTGGTCTCTCCCACCTTCAAAAACACCTTCGCAAACGCCTTGAGCTCGCGAACGGGCCGCTGCAGAGTGCTCTCCGGGTCGTGGACGTACACCTGCACGACCTCCGCGCCGTCATACGGCCCGCTGTTCGTCACGTCGACCGAGATGGTCATCTTATGATCTGCGGTAGCCGGCTCGAACGAACCCGGCACCTTGAGCCCCGAGTACGAAAACTTGGAGTAGGACAGGCCGTGGCCAAAGTAGAAGAGCGGGTCGCGGTCGGCGGCCTCGTAGTAGCGGTGGCCGATGAAGACGCCCTCGCCGTAGACGATGTCGTAGTCGGCCTTGGAGAAGGTGAGGTAGGCGGGAGTGTGCTTGACGGAGCGCGGGAAGGTCTGCGAGAGGCGGCCGGAGGGGTTGGCGGCGCCGAAGAGCACGTCCGCGAGGCCGTGGCCGGTCTCCTGCCCGCCGAACCAGGCGTGGACCATGGTGGAGGCTTGTGACTCCCACGGCATTTCGATGGGGCAGCCGGACTGCGTTACGACGACCTGTGATCAACGTCGTTAGCGTACGTATCTCAGGGAATATGTAGGAGAAGCTTACGGTGTTGGGGTTGGCGGCGAGGACGGCCTGGATCAGGTCGTCGACGCGGCCCGGGAGTCGCAGGTGTTTCCGGTCAGCGCCCTCGTATTCAAAGTCAGACGAAAGACCAGTGACGACGATGGGCACGTCGACTTTCTTGGCCAGCTCGGCCGCCTCCTGAATAGCGCGGTCCTCGTCGATGATCTCGAATCCACCAACCCGCCCAGCCAGTGTCAGCGCGGTGCCAACACCGCCAGCAAGATCCTCGTTGACCTGCACGACTTCGATGTTGATCGGCTTTCCCTCGGTGAGCTCCGTGTCGCAGAACCTCTCCATCGACAGCCGGTTGAAGCACGGCGTCGGCCCCGTCTTGGGGGGCTGCTCGGTCCACAGGTCGATGACCTCCTTGCCGTCGATCCGGACCCGGCCCTTGCCGGACGTGCTGAATCCGAACCGAAAGGGCCCTGTCGTCTCCGGGATGTAGACCGCGCGCGCCCTGGCGTAGAACATCTTGGGCAGCGTCGCGTGGAAGCTCTCGGGGACGTCGATTAGCTCCTTCTCGGCGGTGGCCGTCAGCAGGACCTCGGCGTTGGGATTCTCGTCTGGGTTCTCGCCAAAGATCTCGACGGACCAGCCGAAGCCCTCGGCGTTGAGGGGCTTCAGATTCCTCAGGAGAGGACTGAACCTGAAAGCTGAAAGTTGTGTCAGCAACATGATTTCTCGAGAATTGTTCGGGTCTATACATATACTCACAGTGGCAACCGAGGGCATATGAGACGTTCTCCTTTCCAACTGCTTCCACGACGGCATTGTAGGGCGTCACGGAGTAATAGGGCTCGACCTCTGCGCTCCCGCCGCCGCTCAGGGCGGGGTTCTTGACGTGGTCGCCGATGAGGCCAATCTTCTTCCCCTCGGAGCTCTTAATAGGCAACACCCCCTTTTCGTTCTTGAGCAGGACAATGCTTTCGGCAACCAGCTGCCGGATTAGCGCCTGCTGCTCCGGCGTGTTCGACGCCGAGAAGTAGCTCTCGGGCTTCGTATCCGTGACCTTGTTAACGAGATTCAAAACGTTCCTCACGCTCTCGTCAACCGTCGTCCGCGGCACCTTGCGGCTGTTGACCGCCAAACTCAAACACTTGCCCCTCCACTGCGTCGGGCCGGGCATCTCCAGATCCAAACCGGCGTTGATGGCCTCGGAGGTGCTGTAAGTACCAAACCAGTCGCTCATGACAAGCCCGCGGAAGCCCCACTCCTCGCGGAGGATCTGCTTCAGCAGCAGGGGGTCCTCGCTCACGTGAACGCCGTTGATCTTGTTGTACGAGGTCATGAAGGTCCAGGGGTCCGAGTCGCGCATGACGAGCTGGAAGGGCAGCATGTGGACCTCGCGCAGTGTGCGCTGCGTCATGCAGACGTTGTCCTCGATCGAGTTGTCGGACTGGTCATGGGCGGCGTAGTGCTTGACGCTGGTGGCGACGCCGCGCTCCTGGACGCCGTTGATGTAGGCGGCGCCGAGGATGCCGCTCAGGAAGGGGTCCTCGGCGAAGGCCTCGAAGCCGCGGCCGAAGAGCGGCGAGCGCTGGAGGCAGATGGTCGGCGCCAGGAGGACGTGGACGCCGCGGGCCCTGGCCTCCTCGCCGAGGAGGTTGCCGACCTTGTGGAGGAGCTCGGCGTTGAAGGTCGCTCCCATGCCGGTGGCGGACGGCAGCATGGGACTCGGGTTCTAGGGGTTCGTGCTTAGTCTAAGGCTCTATCCCGGTCATTCGGTTTGAGATCATGCTGAACAGGCTCACTCACCCGATGGAACGCGCGTCGACCGCGGATGCCATGAGGGCCATCAGATGTCTGGTTCGATGTCAGCGATGTGATCTCCGCAAAGTCAACAGCAGCGCAGAAAGCCTACTTACTATGAGAGCCGGGATGTCACGATGGGGAAGGCCTGTCGTCCGGAATGAACCCTGACCGGCGAGGAGGTCGATCTTCTCTTCCAGAGTCAGCTGCTTTAAATGGCCCTCCACGTCGAGGGGCCGGCCGTCGGTAGCCATGGTCGATGTGTGCCCAGGAGAATTCGCGGGGTAGATGATGGTAAAATTGGGAAGCGAGACCAAAGGAAAGACGGGGAATAGAAGTCGAATCGTGCCTCGAGTCCCGGAACCAACAAAACACGGCGTTGTTTGCATAAACCAAAGATGTAGGTCGTTTCAATTGCCGGGCTCGTCGTCACTAGAATCGGAGTCTCATGATAGCTGCCGCACACCCCATTCGGAGTAGCGTCGGAAAAGACGTCGGAAGCACGGGAGTCATGCGTGAGCATAAGCTGGCGCAAGCTGGTACGGGTTCCCCCAGACTCGCCCTTTGGGGTTATTTAGGCTAAACTCGCAACCTCCGGAACCCTGTCCGGGGGCTTTCGGAGCCCACGGGGCCCCACAAATAGGCCGGCCGAAGTGCACCCGGCGGCCGTGACTGGCTCGACACGGCAAATGCCAATCCCGCTGGCCCCATTCGACTCGGCTAAATCGCGCTGATGAAGGGCCGACGGTCCTCCCGGCGTGAGAGGCGGGGATATGTATCCCCGGGTGATTACTCACCGAGGTTGAAAGCAACACCATTTCGCCATTTCGTGCAGCATTGAGACATGGAATAATCGTTGAGAGATTCTTGAAGCATTTTCTGTCCAGCATTCAAAAGAAACCATCTATAACAACAGACTACTGCTACTATGAAAACCTTGATTGGGATAAGCACTGAAACTGCCCCCGATCACGTACGGGGATGCCATCATAAGCGGCCCTAGGGTTCAAATCTGTTACATGCGACCACACCCACTGGAGAACTCGGGATCCCGTCCGCTCTCCCATCGATAAACCAGTGAGGGCCAGAGTAGTAGTCGGGTCGGTGACGACCGGCGAATGCCTGGTGTTGCATGTATTTTGGCAGCTTTTTGTCCCTATTGTCGACAAGGTCGGTGACGACGGCCTCAAACTCATCGGAAGGTTGGTGCAGAGCAGACGCCATGGTTGACAGCCGTGACTTGGCGGGGCTTAGACATCCGAGATTAGTCCTTGTTGAGCCGAAACAACTCAGCAAACTTCGTCTCTCCTGAGATTAGAGAAGACGGACTGCCGTACTCCAGAAGCTGTCCGTCACCAAGCAGCGCAACCTTGTCGTACCGAGAGACGTGCTTGAGCCGGTGCATTACAGCCAATACCGTGCAATCGCGGAACTCGGCATCGACGACGTCCTGCATCACCGACTCGGTATCGCCGTCCACACTTCGACATGTTAGCCTTGAGTGAAGAGTACCCGTTGAGCCCTATCTTAAACCCACCTGCTCATTGCCTCGTCCAAGATCAGAATCTTGGACTTCCTGATGACCGCCCGAGCCAGGCAAAGAAGTTGCTTCTGGCCGGCTGACCAGCCCGCGACGTCCATCTCTTGGTCCAAGCCGCCCTGGTCTTGAACCAAGCGCCAGAGACCGACTCTCTGCAGAGCCCTGGCGATCTCTTCGTCATCTGAAGCTTCTCCAAAGGGATCAAGGTTGAGGCGAATGCTACCGGGCATCAGGAAAGCATCCTGGGAGACGACATTTATGCGGGTGCGGAGCTCAGCCGGCACCAGCGTCGAGACGTCAACGCCGTCCAGCTCAAACTTTCCCTCTCGCATGTCTGTCATCTGCAGGAGACTAAGAATGAGCGAGGTCTTGCCACTGCCTGATCGACCGCAGATAGCAACATGTTGCCCGGCCTCTATCGCCAAAGAGACTCCCTTGAGCACAGGCTCAGTGTCTGGACTGGTCAGGCGTCAGCATCAACTTGGCTCTCACGGCGGAATGCGACAGATAAACCTACCCGTACGACGCAACCACGTTGGAGAACCCGAGAGCCCCGGAACGAGGCCAAGCTTCAGGAATCTCCCTCTTCCCGGATGATGCCTCCGTCTCCGTCTCCATCACAAACCTCCTCACCCTCGCAGCAGCCCCCACGCTCGACTCGAGCTTGGTCCACGACTGAATCACGCGCGCCAGCGTCTCGCTGAACCCGATGACCATGACGAGACTCACGCCCACGCTTCCCGCGCTGAACCTGTCGTGCCAGATCACCACGACCACTACAAGAACCACCGCCAGGACGGCCACGAGGAGATTGAGCACGAACATGAGCCAGTACTGGATGCAGCTCTGGGTGTAGCCGGGCCGCTGCGACGTGTCGATGTGGCGGTAGTTGCGCTCCTCGTACTGGCGCTGCCAGCCGAAGGCGCGGACCGTCGCGGCGCCGGCGACGGACTCGGAGAAGTGGGTATAGAGGGACGCCTTGGCCTCGATCCCGAGGAGGCGGACCTGGCGCGATGTCTGGAGGTAGAAGCGCTGCAGGAAGTAGAGGATCGTGACGAAGAAGGGGATAGTGATGCCGAGGTACTGCGAGAAAACGGCCATAATGACAATCTTGGCCAATGCCGTAACGGCCGCTGGAGAAGGATTATTAGAAACCAGAAATCTTACTAGGCAACGTCTGATAGTGCTTCTTACTTGAGGTGTAGTTCACCATGTCCGAGGGCAAGTCCATGTCAAGAAGCTGCATGTCCTCACTGAACCTGTAGAACTTTACCGTCAGCGCCTAGATGGCTCTGTTGCGATGGAGGGGAAATAACCTACCTGTTGAGGATTTCTCCGCTGTCTGTCTTCGTGAGAAAGTGGAACGTGGACCTATACATATGGCGCTATTCAGCATTCTATCGAACGTGTACCAGAAGCAAGCACGAAAGCTACTCACGCGAGAGTCGTCCTGAGAAGGTCAGAGTGCAGTTGCACGGCCGAGTTAGAAATGATGTCGACAAAAGCGAACCAGCAAGCCAAAGAAGCACACAAAGTGCCCATGACGCCGAACGCAGCGTAGATGCCCATGTAGTATCCCACACTTTTGTTGGGATCTGCGGCGTTTCTTTCGGACCACCACTTGACCCAGACGGCTGGATGAAGAAAAAGAAGGTCAGCATGGCGTCAGTCAGTCGTGAGGCAGTTGTTGGACTTACTTGAGAATTCGGTGAAGAACACCCACATCACACATGATACGGCGTACAGGGTCACCGCTTTCCAACCTGCGCTCGCGAGGTAGTACTTGTAGACCGACATCTCGCCGTTCTTGCGTCTGATATCGGTGTGGGTTGGCTGATCTGCAGGTAGCTGCTTGGCTGGTTGTTCGTCGGCATGTTGAGCATCATCGTCGGTGTCCGGCAATTCTGTGGTTATATCACTAGGACCAAGCTTCAGGCCGAGCCTATGGACGTATCCGCCACTCTGGGAAAGGGTTGCCGGGCTCCCAATCTCGCCGATCCTGCCGTCTTCGAGTGAAATGATGGTGTCTGCCAAGGCCATGATCTTGTCTTAAATATTGCCAGACGTTAGTAAAGGCGAATGAAACCTGACGTGACTTGACCCGTGAGACCTTACGGCTATGAGTTGCTGCAACAACAGAAACAAGGTTTCGCCGGAGCAAACCGTTGGGACCGAGAAGGTTTCTTGACACATGATGAGAAGTGTGGGCGTCCATGCCGCTGAAGACGTCATCCAGAACAACAACCCTTCGCTTGGAGTACACCGCTCTTGCTAGGACCTACATGTATCCGAGTTAGGAGGTCAGCACTCCGTGTGAACAAATTGGGCAGCAGCTTCGTCTTCAACTCACGATGCGTTGTTTCTGGCCGCCACTGAGGCTCACGCCTTTGCTACCTATCGGGGTATTGTCACCCATCGGCAGCGTCTGAAGATCCGCGTCGAGTCCGCAGGCAGAGACGACGGTGTCGTACCACTTTGGCTCGTAGGAAGAGACGCCCAGTATGTTGCGCTGGATCGACGTATTTTCGAGCCAAGGGCTCTGGGAACAATATGCGATCTCGTTTTTGCTGCCGCTGTTCGGGAAAGCCGACTTGCTCATTGATGCGACTGGTATCAAATCGCCCAGAACGGCGCTCAAGAATGTCGACTTTCCGCTTCCCACCGGGCCAACGACGACAGTCACGGCCGCTCGGTGGATGTCGACATTAAGGTCGTGGAGTACCGGCTGGTCCTGCTTCCAGCCAAGAGTCTCCCCTCGGAACGAGACTACGAGACTCTGGAGCGCGGAAAGGGACTTAACAGGATCGACAGACTCAAGCGGCTCTAGGCCAGTGTCTGTTATCGACTGTGATCCATCAGGTGTGGGTGTGTCTAGGTTGCCGGTAGTTGCTGGGGCTGGGCCGTAGTTGCAAAAGTCTTGAACGCGGTCAAAGCAGGCAAAGGACTGCACGACCATGGGCAACAGCTGGATGAACAGGACAACGGGGTTGGAGAGAAGCGAGATCAGCGCGATGGACGTGAACGCCTGAGCCGGCAGCAATGTATCGTTCTTCCAAAAGACCGAAATGATCGTGTACACCGCAAAAGTGACAATCGGAGCGAGGTTGATCGGAGTGAGCGCTGAGAAGACCTGCGTTTAGAAGACCAGAAGGGGCCAAGAGTGACGGAAAAGGAAACTTACACAGTAGCAGCGTTGCCACGAGAAGCTTGCGAAAGGACTTGGAGGTGCTGATCTCATCGTTTCGCAGCTTCTGGACACTGCTGTCCATGACTTTGGTAAGGCCCAGCATCTTCACCGCCTTCATCTCGCCGAGCATGGCCGTGGTCACCTTGAGCCGCTCTTGTATCCTCTCAATCCATCGCGTCTGCGCTTTTTGCGTGGGCACGGAGATCTTCGACATGGCCGCAATGAAGACTACAACGTTCCTGTTAGTTCAAAAGGCGACGTGGGCGGATTTGAATGTCAACTGACCCAGGACAAGGACGATGGGAGCCAGACACGCAAGCGAGAGCTGCAGTCCGAGAAGCCAACTGGCCACGATGATGTCGAGCAGCGATCCCCACACCATGTGAACCATCCCCATGGAATGGAAGATGCGCTCGACGTCGGTTCCCATGAGGGTGACTGCCGTGATGTCTCCCGTGTCGACTTCCCTGGTATTCACCGCCTGATGGTAGACTAGCGCTATCAGGCCACCGCGTAGCCTCGTCGTGAAGCGAACGTTGTGGTAGTGAAATATCGAGGTGGTCACTGCGATGCCCACGTACACCAAGGCCCAGGCACCGATAAGGCCTCGTCCAAAGTTGGCATCGGGGGTTTCCTGGCCCACGAAGGTGACCGTCGTGTTGATCAAGAACGGCTGGGCGAACGTGAAGACCGTGAGACACAGCCGAGGGATGACGGGTGCCAGGAAGGGGATGAGGTAGCTTCGGAAGCAGGCTCGAAGCAGACTGCGGTGGCGACGGTGGTCATCTGAAATGATCGTTGGTCAGCAGAAGCCCACGGCTAATGCGTATCCCGGTAAGATCGAGGTACTGGCGACACTCACATTTATCCCAAGCAGTGGCCAAACCCTTGTGCAGAACGCGGCTTTCGAGGCTAGAGTCGAGATCGGGCAAGTCGCTCAAAGAGATGACTTTGCGGTAGCCCACAGAGAACGTCTGCGCCAGCCAGAAGAAGCAGGTCCTCGCCCAGAAACCACTGCATTGCTCGGGCGTCGAGTGTTTGATGTCGGATGCCGTCTTCTTCGACGCGATGGACTCAAGAATGGTCGCAGCCGTGGTGAGAACGAAGCCGATGGTCAAGACAGCCGGTACCGAGGCATCTTGTTCGAGTAACCACAGCGTCCGCACACGGGCGACCCCGAGAATGATTGATGCGGAGAGATAGAGGCCTAGCAACGTCGAAGGCCGGAGGGACCGTTGGTGGGTGAGGATGGATAGGAGTGATGCTACGATCGAGGCGAGGAACGACAGAACATCGGCTGCAACGGAGGCAGAGGTCTGGAACGGCTGGTTCTGGGTGCGCAGCGCCAGAAACGCTATCTGGGAGGCGAGCAGGGCCGTCAGGGTCACCTGGGAAGACGTTAGTCGGATATCGCAGACTCTAAGGCCAGTTGTGTATGCGATGGATATCTCGACGTACCAACTTCGCTGCCAGAAGTTTAGACCGAAGCGAGAAGGCGGTAGGTTGGCGGAGCAACAGAGCGATTCTCGATGGCGCGAGGAGGATGAACAGGGCAGACGGGAGGCAGGCAAAGAAGATGTCTTCGAATCGCAGAGTGAAGTCGAACGAGCGACAATCAGGGTCGACACGAGGCCCGAAAGACCGGTCGCTGAAGGCTGAGCATGCCATGTGCGGCGGTAGTTTGGGTTTCGCTGTCACTCTGTTTGTTTTGCGAAGCTCCGGGCGTTCAACTCTGTAAGAAAGGGAAGACTTTTGAGACCAGCCTTCGATCTCGAGATTCAAGACGAAAGGCGGTTCGGCGCTTGGGAGTTGTGTGTCAGGTCAGTGATTTTCTGACCCCGCCGTTGATGACGGTAATATTGGGAACCCAAAAAGGGAACAAGACGCGCGCGTCGTGATGCCTACTCGGCAATCGACGCATAACCCCAGCAAGCTGATACGTCGTTCAGGGTGTTGGGAGAGATAAGTATCCGAAGTCCCATGTCTGCGCCATTCACGCAGCCTGCCTGTGTCGATAACCCTGCAGTCATCTCTGTCCACTAACCTCCTTGGGTAGGAGGGCGTAAGATGACCTGTTGCAATTCCATGTGACGTGCAGATCATCTCTGCCCGGATTTTGGAGTATCACAAGTCCTTCAGCGCAATTCGCAAAAGCCGGCAAGGCGACAATACGATTGATGTTTCCTCATTAAATATCATGAGGCGGATTCTATTCCAGTTTAATGACAAGTTTCGTCGCCGAAACCCCCTTCTCCAGTAAATCTATGCCTGCTTGGATAGACTCCAAGCCCGTACCGACAACCTTGGCCTGCGGCACAGCTCTGAGCTTTCCCTGCTGTAGAGCTCGTGGCACTAGATCCGTGAATATCTCAGTAGCCAACATGCTTCGTATTATATCTGTCGAGAGAAATGGTTTCATGGCCACGCCAAGAGGGACATCTTTGGGCGGCGCCCTGACGCACGCAACAGAGCTGGACGACCGGTTTGTTGCTCCCAAGACGATTTGTGCGCTGCTGTTCATGGCTCCATCTACCCCGCTGGCTTCGAAAACACCTGCCAACTTCTCGTCCTTCAGGTCCTTAAGAACATCTCTCACGACAGAGGTCGAATGATAGTCGAAGACTTGCTCGGCCCCTAACCCCACAACGTACTTGTGGTTCCTTGGAGACGCTGTTGCGACGACTTTGTATCCAGCTAACCTCGCTAGCTGAATCGCGACGCCCCCGACGCCGGTTAAACCGCCCCAGATGAGTACGGTTTCAGCGTTGTCTAGTTGTTCGAGGCTGGGTCGCCTGAGGTTGAGTTCGGTTTCCCCGAATAGGCCCAGAGCCGCGGTTGCCAGCGCCAGCGGGAGCACGGCAGCTTGTTCGAAGGAGAGGCTGTCCGGTATCTTTGCAACGCAGTCGGAGCGAACCAAAGTATACTTCTGAAAGGCGCCATTTGCGTTGTCGTCGCTGGCCAGGGACGTGGCTAGTCCGAGAACACGGTCTCCCGGTTTGACGTGGGTCACGTTCGACTCGACGGCATCGATGACTCCCGCCAGATCCATCACCAATATGGCGGGATACGTCCTGGGGAATAAGGAGTTCTTCTGGATTGCTCCATCGACGGGGTTGAGTGCGATTGCTGCGTTACTGACGCGAACATGGCCGTTGGTAGGCTCGCGGAGCGGGGCCTCACGGACCTGATGAGGACACGATTTCTCGGCGTCAACCCAGGCGGCTTCATTAAGAGGCATGATTGCAACGACTTGGAGAAGATTTCTCAGTAGATGGTATATTCCAGAACTGGGAGACCCGATCTGAGTCTCATCATATCTTGAGTCGGCCTGAACTTCGGCCTGGCTTGAGAATTTAAGTATCATGCAACAGTCACTCAGTACTAGGTTTGATAAGCTCAGTGCGAGAGCCCGTTTCACACAACCAATGACATTTTTTGCCAGCTAGGTGAGTTATCCCGACCCCCGACTCGGATTACAAATGCGGCACTATCAAATTCATTCACACAACTAAAGCAAATGCGAAGGGCTCACGTGGCTGAAGTGTTGCTCACATATACCTATATGTAGTAGTTCTTGGATGGGGAATTTAGGCAAAGGTGATCGACATTTGATCTCAGAAGTTTGTTGCCAACGTCATTACTGTCCCTGAGGCGGCACCAGCTCACACTCAATCAGATTCTCAACATCCGACTGCCCACACTTCCAGAACTTGACGATCTTTAAGTTCAACCCGCTCCCTTCAATCAGTTGGTACCAGTGCTCCTCAGTGCGCTCTACGGCTGAAAGCTGCGTCATCATCAAAATGTCCCCGGCCGTCGCCTCCCAGTAATCGCCGGTAGGGGGGATCACAACTTCAAAGATCAGCAGCTTGCTGTACCTCAGCTGCATTGCTTCCGCAAGGCGACCCAAGATTGTCCTGCACACGTCGTCAGGCCAGTCGTGCATGATCGAGTGCATGAAGTAGGCCTTGGCGCCCTTGACCGGCTGCTCCGTCAGGAAGTCGTGGCCCATCAATTGGATCGACGGGTCGATGCCCTTCACGTCCTTGATCACGACAGGCAGATCTTGAAGAATCAGTTTCTGAACGGCTGGTGATCGTTAGTAAACCTAGAGCGAGATCGAGGGACGAAACAGGAGTACTGACACCAGGATGGTTCGGGTAGAGTTTCTTGAACTCGTCAATGTCATGGCCAAGTCCGCCAGCAACGTCCACAACGAGAGGAGCTCCAGGTGAGCCGTCAATATCGGGGAACAGAGTCTTCTCGACTGGATACAACGAGGGGTGCATCCACGGCACGCGGCCTTGCCTGTAACCGCCCACTAAAGGAAATCTACGTCAGTAGACGTGATCTTGACGCTTGTGTGATTTACAGCAACCTACTATGACGGTTTGTCTGAGGACCCAGACCAATGGAACGGAGATACTCGAAGCAGTTTGGCAAGTCAGTGACGTAGGCCGCAAGCATAGCCGTTTGTGCGACATCGGTAGGATTCCCCCAGTTGGTTGCGCGAAGGAACTTGTAAAACTCGATCGGGCTACGGCCAATTCCACTGAGTCTTTTAATTCCACGGTCAGCTGATCATGAGTCTCATGTTTGACCAGCTACGATGACTCGCCAGTAAATTGTATGTCACTTACAAAGTAACGTATCCATCGCCAATGACGTCGAGGCTCGGCGATTTCGAAAAGCTGGTGAGTTTGTACTCGTCTTGTGCTGTTTCTTCCAAGTGACCCATCGCACAAACATGGCGCAGAAGTCGACCTGTTCATTCATGGTGAGGTTTCTCCGGCTGAAAGGGGCCCAGTAACCTACCGAGGAGCACTGGATCTACTCCAAGCGGCTCAGCCAGATCGCCAACCCTCTGCGGCTTGTCCGCGCCATTATTGACCATGAGCTTCCAGAGTCCAATGTCGACGTCGGTGATGAGTGCCGCGTTAAGTCCAGGCTAGAGAGTCTTAGTGTTTTTGAGACAAGAAGGATCGTCCAGGGGATGGTACTCACATCGGCCCAAGTATGCTGTACCATCAGCTCGCGAGGCGTTTGAAGGGAGTGAAGAAGATTGCGGGTCTTGAGGATCAACTCATGACGTGTCTCCTCTCCACCATCTTTGAAAACAGCGTGCAGGTCGTTGATGTCTTGGATCAGCCCGGACACGTCGTCCGGATTGCTTGCGCGGGTGGCGACCGAGAGGTCAAGCGGCTCAGTTATTTCGAAGGAGATGGATTTTTGAAACCTCGTATCGGCGCTGAACGAAAGCAATGGGATCTTCAAGTGAGAAGAGGCAAGTTCAGAAAAGCACCAGAAGACCAGAGATGGGTGTATATGTGGCAAAGGATCGACGGAAGCACTCCGGACTTCCCACTCCCCTGGGGTCAGCGACCTTATCATGGGCGTTAGACGAGTTTTGCTCAGGGGTTAACTGCGTTCTCGTACCATGAGTGGAACCCGTTGGTTGAAGCAAACTTCGAGGATCGGAGGCTCGGGGTTGTGCATGCAACTCCGTGTGTCGTACCCTTGTGCAGGTGTTGGTTGGTGTTTTCTTGGTGGTGTGACGGACTGCAAATTGCAAGGGACCGACGATGTTGTTGGCGCCGGGTTGCAATTGCGCCCCGCAGTTGTTTCAATCTTTGCTGTGTAGATAAATACACGATATACGCAGCGGACATTTGACAAGCTGCGGGTATTCTCGACATGTAGCTGAATGTGCCAGCATCACAGACCGGATGGTAGCATAGAGTGAGAAGATCCGGCATAGTGATTACGATATTGAACGCCAATAATCTCGAAACCAGACGCATTTCTCTGTTTGTAGGTGCTTCGAGTTGGTTGTAGAATCGATACCGCCCCTGATATGTTACTAATCGACTGACCTTGGCAACATGCCATGGGTATATGTAATGGGAACCCACATGTTCATAGACTCGCGTCATAACGACAAAACTAGTCATCAGAACCAACAGCCTAATCTACATCCTGGAAATTCAGATCATCCTTTTGATCCCAGAGAAGCGTTGGTTCAGGGGTGAAATGCTGGGGACATTTGCAGCACATCCCAGAATGTTGACGGGTCCGACGAGTGTCCAATCATGAGAAAGTCGACGGCTCAAGAGATTTCAGGGCATAGCAAATGTGGACGGTTCAACTGCCGTACCTGGTGCGGCTGCCCTAACTGTTACATTGTTCAATTCGGTTTCTTGATATTCAACATACTACGATCTCGAGTCTTTCATTTTGAGCCGATACGCATTTCCCCTCGAACCCTCACGATGGACGACGATAAGGGACCTATGATCATCGCAGTCTGCTGGGCCTTCACAGCCCTCGGTCTCGTATTCGTTGGCGGTCGACTTTTTGTACGCGCCGCGGTTCACCGGCATCTGTTCTCTGATGATTACTGGATCATCCTCTCCTCTGTACGTATAATCGCCCGTAGTCTTTCCTTTGTTGTGCATGTAACGCTAACTATATGCGCTCTGATAGATTTGTGCAATTCTCTCAAACGTCTTGGTCACCATATCTGTACGCTGGGGCAACGGCCGGCACTTCGCGACGCTCGACTTGGAACAGCAGCAAAACACGGTCAAGTGGATGATGGCGGCCTACTTTCCGGGAATCGGAACACTCGGGTTTCCGAAGCTGGCTGTCATTGCATTGCTCTCTCGGCTGCTCGCCCCTGGAAAGCTTCATACCTGGGTGCTGTGGATAATGGGAACCATATGCTGCGCGTCTCTCACGGCGATGGTTCTAACTCTACTGCTTCAATGCAGTCCTCCAAGGGCTCTTTGGAACTTCTCCATGCCACGGAACTGCCTGCATCCAAAAGTTTTGGAAGGGTTGGCATTCTGGGCGAGTTGTACGTTATTCATCTATTTTCTTCAGATTGCGCCCGAGTCACCAACTGGAAACAGTCTTTTCTGCGTTTCTCGACTTCTACCTGGCCGTCTATCCCGCGGTCGTTCTTTGGAAACTCCAGATGCCGGCCAAGAAGAAGATTGCGCTAAGCTGTGCTCTTGGGATGGGTGTTGTGTGAGTTCCCGTGTGCTTTTCTCAGAGGAAACTCGTTCAACTGATTGCGTATTAGCTCTGGTTGTGTTGGCATCGTGAAGGCGACCGGCGTGCCGACCCTTTCGAGTCAAGATGTCAGCTGTGAGTACAAAGCTTTAAGCCTCTCAACTCATGATTTGTAGAATCCGGTTTAATCCCATTCCAGATGACCTTTGCGACCCGCTATATTGGAAATCGTGAGTATCAGTTGAGCACATCCATGCTCAAGACGTGACAGCGCTAACCATCGCCGTTCAAAGAATCGAAGGAAACCTCATCATCATTGCCGCGTGTATTCCGGTCCTCCAGCCACTGCTCGAATTTGTCAAGGGGCGCAGTATCTGGAGCACCGATAAGAAGTCGGGAAGTCATCCGTACGCAGACCACAGCAAGCAGAGTGCCGGACAACCGCAAGACCCGATAGAGCTGCGAAGAACACCGCGAAAGAAGGTCGATGCGTATGGATTTTCGATTCGCGAGCAAGGGGACAGCGAAGAAAGCATTGACAGGCCTGACAAGAGTTCTGAAACTGCGTCATCTGTCCAGCCTACCGAAAACTCTTCCGCCGACGGCATCGTCAAGAGCAGTACTGTAGCCGTCACGTACGACGAAGGAGAGGGCGGGCCGGCTTCTGCCACTACCAGATGGGCTGCTGTATAACGTTCATTTAATGTGCCATGACGGCCAATTCTGAGATAGGAAGCCCTGCGCAATGGAAAGCTGATAATATTGTACACATGTTTGGCGTCCGCAGACAGTTCTACCATGATTCTCGTTTCTTCCTGTTTAAGAAATCCCCCTCACCCACATCCTACGACCTATTTTACCTCGGCATACACCTTCAGCGCCTCATGCAGCTTTCCAAAAATGCCATCGTGCCAACTGGTAATCTCTTTCCACTCACTCTCCGGAAGAGTCACGTAAAACATCCTCAGCCAGCCACCAACAATAAAGTCCGCGTGGCTCGCCCTCGTGCCCAACAGGAACGGCCCGCTGGGGTCCTCCCGGAACAACCTGGCCAGCCCGCCGAGCGCCTCCTTGAATGACTCCATGACCTTCTGCCGCGCCTCGCCCTCCAGCGCAAAATCAGCCCAGCTCTTGATCCCGTACGCTGATGCGCGCTGCACGAAAAGCGCCTTGGTAGCCTCCTCGGTCGCCGGGTCGAACGGGAATCCCTGCGTCGTGAGCTGCACGTGCGCTGTGAACATGGCGTCCATGTTGACGTTGAACTTCGCGTAGGCTGGATGCTCGCTCTCGCGGCAGTCGGACAACGGGACGAGGATCGAGGGGTGCTCGAAGTCGTAATCCAGGGCTTGGGGAGGGAAGAGGTCGCCCGCGCCGGAGTCGGGATAGGTCTTTTGCAAATAGCCGGCGATGTCGAAGGAGTCGCCGACGAGCGCGCCGGTGGAGGGGTCGGAGATGACGGGCAGGGTGTAAAAGTCCTCACCGTCCGCGAACTTGCGCACCGGCGGGACCTTGAGGCCCTTGCGGACTTTCTCGATGTCGGCGGGTGCGACCCATGTGGTCTTGTAAGGCACACCTTTGAAGTTGAGGGCCATGCGGGCCTTCCACGGGTTCGGGGAGCAGTTTGAATTCTCGACGGGAGGCCGCGTGGCGATGTCGTAAAAGGTTATGTGGCTTGCTGTCGACATGGTGAATGCTGGTGCCGCTAGTGGTGATGCTGCAGAGGGTTGTTTGATCTTGTGTCTTTGGCGATCAAATGGCGTGATGGTTGAATGTGCCTACTATTATATATAATCGAAAGCTTTCCTCCTTGCCTCATGAACCGCCTCGTTCTCCTCACGGTTGCCCGGTGCTATGCGGCTGTCAACCTCGCCGCGCTTGGCATGGGGTTAGTTCGGGTGAATCATCATGACTCACTTGGCTCGGGGGCCAATTGCGAGTCTGCGAGACACCTCCGCATTGCATGTCTGGTTGCCCGAGATGCAGTGTAAGCCGACGCAAGACACGCATGGGCTAGCGCGCTGCAGCAAACTCTCAAGCGGGCGGAGCTTGAGTCCATCGGCAACGTGGGCTGAATGCGAGTTGGATCTGACAACGGAAGAGGAGGTGGGATATGCCGACCAGTGGGGAAAAAGGTTGCGTTCTTACTTGCTACTCTGTTAAAACCAAAAGAATGCATGGCACTTCCCGACTATCAGACAAATTAGCCTTTGGATCGCGAGTCAGGTAAGACTAATAATTGAAGAAGTGAAAACAAAAAAAACTATAAGGATTTAATGATCCCGGAGATAATGTATCGTGCCTCGTGGGCGAATCGAACGCCCGATCTCCTCATTACTAGTGAGGCGCTTTACCACTGAGCCAACAAGGCTTGTTGATCGTTGACAGTTTTTAATGGTAAGTTCAAGATGAACTTTGTGAGAGAGCGCAAAGTCGGGTATACTTGTCCGGCTTGTTGAATTGGGTACTTCTCCGTAAAGATGGTCAATTGACTCTTCTCATTGGCTTTTTCGTCTCGTCGATTCTGCCGTGTGACTTGGGATGAGCCATCCAGTCGCAGCGCCGCTGTCCCGGCTCAATCCGCCCAATCAGACGCACGGCCAACAGCCAACGATGAGGGGAGCTTGAGGAAGCTCTCAGCGAAGAGTCGTAATGTTTAGTTCTTCCACCTAAAAGGATCAGAGTTCTTAGAACTCTCAGAATTGGAGACATGTTTCGTTTTCGGGGGATGCAGTCCTCTTACTCCCTCCTCTTACCAAATGAACCGACATTGTCCTGGGAAACATCACCTAACTCATCTCATGCTCCGAACGTGCGACCGAATGATCCTCCAGATGAGAAAAGAGATACTGCTTCACTGCTATAACTGTTCTTAATCGCTGCTGTGAGTCATTCTCAAGTAAACGTACTGGTAACGATGAGTTTCCTTCACGTGTGTATCTGCTCCCAAAGGACACCTCGGCCAGCGCTGAGTTTGCTCGGGTTGCCCCCCTATGACTAACGTTGAGAGAGGCTGGCCGATCCCGGCAGGCTCCACTTCGCGGGTGAGCGGTGAGGTCATTCTGGGTCGTGGTGAAAGAATTTGACGCCTTCACCGAAAATCCCTCGAGGGAAATAATGGTAGGCTGTTTCCATGGCATTGTCTTCTTCACTCAATGAGGCTCGGCAGAGTTGACCGTTTGTTAGAATGAGATGTCGCCCCCCCGGTTGTGAGTGGTTGGGCGATCCCCCGACCGCTGCAGAATGCGTGCCGGACCCCTGGGCCAGAAGACGCCGCGGCTGCCGTCTGGGCTGCTACTGACGGTGAGGAAGAAAAATTCTTATTTCTCAAGGTGGATTCCAGAGGTTGGAAATGTACTGTAGACGCACGACATGGTTTGAGGCTCTGGGCCAGAGCGGTGTTGGTGAGGTACTCATCCATCACCTCAGTCTTATCGTGGTTCATCCGCTGAAAGAGATGGCCTATTTCTCCGATCAGAAGGATCTTTCCGAGAGTCCCCTGAAATGGCCCTATTAATAGGCGGGGAAGCGACGACGACCCCTCACTCAGCTGAGCTCACTAACCCCGAATTAGGGCGAACCCGCACCTCCAGGCCATGAACTCTCAGTGAGCGAGCCTCTCTTCCACTGCAGTGAAGAGAGAGACATAAGGTTACCGGTTACCGCTCTTCCATTGTTCGAGAAGGTCCCATTTCCGCCCCTGAACGAAAATATCCAAAAGTCAGGAGGAGTTTCCACGAGATAAGGCGGGCAGAACGTGATTGATCAGCGAATTGAACCCCCGGAAGGCAGGCGAATGTTCCGTGCCGAAATGGCGGTGACGGGGTCATTTTCTCTCACACTCACACACACACCCGAGAACGCTGCGGCGCTGCCTGCCCCTCTCCCCCTGTTTGCCCTGGGACAACTCACGTCTGGTTGGAACGGGCGGACGGGTGGAGACGGTGAAGCTCATCGCGGGCCATTGGCATGAGGGCAGACGCATGGCGGTGGAGGTTGGGCATCACAACCGTACCTCTCATACGCACATGATTATGAGCATGTACCTAGAGTACATCCTACATAGTACATCGCGCATGATCCATCTTGACGACGACGTGGCGGAGAGGACGAGAGAAACTGGCTGGGCCGCAGATTGACGAGACCGCCCCTCGTCCTCCCTCCCCCTTCGTCCTCTCCGTCCAAGTCTCTCGCCTTCTCCCTCAGTCTCTCAGACTGTCTCCATCCCAGTCTCGTCTAGCCTCTCATACGCAGTCTGGCCTCTCTCATGCAGGCCAGGCTGCCCACATCGGAACAGTTACCATCGCGGGCCACTCAGCAGCCCCGGATTCATATGTACAGATGTACATCTCATGTAGGAACGGGGCGTTATAATAGAGGAGCATGTGTTGTTTCGTGGTTGGGCTCCTTGCCTTGCATTGGTTCAATCCATGTCCCGGTCCCGATCCACGGACTGAGGTGATTGATTTGCTTATGCTCTCACCTCTCTTTTCACCCCCCCTACCAGTCGCAGCAGTCGCTAACAGTGACCGATCATCCTCTTTGCTTTATTTTTTATTTTTATTTTTTCCCCGCCATAGCAATAGCTGCCCGTCCCATTCGACCCTCCAGACCGACCGACACCTTGACACCTTGACCTTTACAAGAACGCCCCCCCTCCCTTCTTACTCTTATTCTTTCTTCTTACTTTTTCTCCTGGGATGTGGCAAGAGATGGTGATCGGGAACCGTGATTTATCAAATTTCAGGAGCAAGAGTACCAAGAGCACCAAGAGTGACTCGGGGAACGGAGACGATGCGTCGGTAGGGACGCAGAAGAGCGAGAGCTCGTACGAGCACCCTCTGGGTGAGTTTTTACCTGACCGACGAACACACCCCTTACCGCCGCCGCCCTGCTGCTCAATGAGATGAGCAAGTTTCACTGACTTTCGACAACTATCAACAGCTCGCAAGGGCTACGACATTGGCCCTGCATCCCGACTCGAGATCGGAGATGTCTTCGAGTTCCTTTGGGCTGATTCGCACGAGTTCGAGTGGGAGTGGAAGTGCCTTGGCTACACGCGCTTCATCGTCTTGAGACACAGCGACACATTCCCGCACTATGTGGTTTGCGTGTAAGCATCACCAATCATCACCGCCATTCACCACCATCACCAACACCAACCCACGATCATCATGATCGCCATCATCATCGTCAACCCCTCCCGCTCGGTGTTTCCCTACCCCTCCCCCCACCCGACCGTCCCCCGCTAACCCTCGACTCTGACTCCCAAAAGGCCCATCTCCACCCCCACCAAGAACGACTTCCAGAAGCCCGGCATCGACTCAAGCCAGCAGGGCTACGTTTTCGACGAGAACGATCGCACACCGCCGTTCGACAAGCTCCCCTTCTCCCCCGTCGGCCTTCAGCTCCGCCCGGGCAAGTTTCGCGTCAAGGAGAACTCGCGCGCAAATTACGCTGATGTGCTCGAGGTCGACCACGACGCCCAGGTCATGGTCGTCGGCGACGTCACCCGCTACTTCGACCGCGTCCGCCGCAATGTCAACAAGGCCGTCATGCGCAACGTGCTGAAGCGCGCGCTCGAGCAGTACCGCCTAGGCAAGCTCGTCAGCAAGAAGGGCGCCAAGCTCGAGGCCAGCGTGATCAACGGCGGGCAGGACGACGATGAGGAGGAGGACGACAACGACCCCGAAGCCGAGTCTGACGGCAATCTTTCCGCCACTGCTGTTGCCATGGGCATGCCCGGTGGCCACGATGTGTATCTGCACCCGGAGGTGCCCATCCTCGACCACCAACAGCCTCAACAACAACAAACGCGAGAGTCCAAACGCTTGTCGGTCACCGAGACAAGGAGGATGGAACCCGTCGTCTCCGCCGAACCCCCTCCGCCCCCTCCCCCGCCGCCGCTGCCTTCTTTCGGCGGCGGCATGCCCCCTCCCCCGCCGCCTCCGCTGCCTTCGTTTGGCGGTATGCCACCTCCGCCCGCCCCGTCCCCGCGGCACCGCGACGACGATACTGTCTCGGTCCGGCGACAACATCGCGACGATGACACGGTTTCGCTCAGGCGACAGCACCGCGACGTCGGCGATGACGCATCCTCGATCCGCCGGCACCACCGCAACTCCATCGCCATCGCAAACGACGACGCCGCCTCGATCCGATCGACCGCCTCCCGAGAGCGGAGGGCCTCCCGCCGCGAGTCGATGCCCAAGGGCCTGGTCGACGACGTGCCGCGGCGCATGGCAGACAACCACGTCGACGGCGCGTCGCGGCCGTACCGCCAGCGCATCGACCTCCCCCGGTCCCGCAGCCACCGCGTCGCCCCGGAGCACGAGTCCATCTACGACGTCGCCACGGCCCGGGATTGAGCAAAAAAGGACTGAAATGGACTGGAACACGTCTAGGGAAAACGCTAGGAAAGCTGTGAAAAGCTGAGCGGAGCACTCAGGGTTTTTTGGTCTCGGTGGGCAAGGCTGCTTCGCTTTTTTCGTTGCATTTTGATCCGAGAGGGTTTCTTGCTACCTACCTTCTTGGAGCCGGCGCGCGAGAAAGAAAGCGACGGAAGGCTGCCGTGTTTCCCATTTTCTTTTTTTATCTGACGACTTTATCATCATTGACGATTGCATGTTTCAACTGACTGCGGCACACAAACAAACAACCAACTCAACATACGAAGAAATAACGAAGAATCCGCCCAGCATCAACGGAGTACTATTAGACTTGTTTTTTTGGTCTTGGCTATCTTACTGTATTGCTCTTTTTATGGACAATCTCAAACAATTAACGACAACTACGACGACGACATAAACATACTACAAACAAAACCACTTCTGTACAAAACTTCCATAATCCAAAAAATTGAACCGTCGAACTTTCTGGTCTTTTCTCTTCCCTCTTTCATTTTCTTCTCTCTCTCTGATAACTGGCTGGCAGATCATTCTTCAGAACAATTAGTCATGAAATCATCATAGCGCAGCAAAGCAAGGCCAGCGGCAACGTGGCTCTGTGGTGTGACAACTGACCGATGCATGCTTCATGCTTCATGCACCTTTAGGATCCTTGGGATCATTACGATTTGGTGTATTTCTTTTCGTCGTTTGGGTAGCAACCTTGGGCAGCAAAATTAAGAACGAAAATAGGCACCTCCGCCTTGCAATCAATCAAGTCAACAGCGCTAGCCGCGGCTATCTGCATCTCCCCCTCCCCCCTCATGCAGGTTAAGACTGCACCACCGGTGTAGGTGCGCAAGCCAAGGTACGGCAACTCTCACGATCCTTCTCACCAGGTGGCCGGTCCAAACGTCTCGCCCTCGTTCACAGTTTTCAAGATGGCGCCATAGGTGGAGTCCTAATCGCAAGATAACAAAGTCAGCCAACAAACTTCCTCGAAACACGAACAGGTTTTTGCCGCTTGCCAGCAACGCATTGCAGTGAGGTGCATTACAGACGCATACCGAGGATACAACGTCATGTGAGATAACACCGAAGAGCAAAGTATGTGGCAAGAAAGCAAACAAGATAGGTGTGTACTCACCACCGTATTGAACACGTCCACGTTCCCCCACCACTGCGGAATCGTCACGTCAGGCAGCGTGATGGCGAAGAAGATGATGATGGTGCTGATGATCAGCCCTGCGTCGAGCGCCGCCGCTGTGATGTAGTTGTACGTCCGCCACCACCCCGTGAACCGCTTCCGGATGCCGTGGTTGAAGATCAGGCCCACGATGGCCCAGCTCGAGAAGCTCAGCGGCGTCGCCGGCGGCAGCCAGCCCATGGCGCCCAGCATCACGGGAGCGTGGAACGCGCGCGCGAACTTGAGCTTGAGCACCTTGATCAGCACGTAGAAGACCACGGGGAGGCAGGCGCCGATGAGCCAGAAGAAGTTGAAGTTCTGGTAGATGGAGCCCGCGCCGAACATGCGTCGGGGACCGATGACTCCCCAGACGATGGAACTGCTGAAGAAGGCTCGGCCGTTGGGGCAAGTGAAGTGTGCTGCTTGGTGGCTAGAGGCCGCGATATGTTAGTCGATGAGAAATTCGATAGGGGAAAGAGTTCACCTACAGAGCACAACAGTCCTCTATGTTGCCGAGCGTCCAGTTCATGACGGCAATCTGCACGAAGACAGCCCAAATGGTCGCCACGACTTGGCACCAGAACGTGATACGCGGCGGAATCTTCATGTAGTGCGCCATCTTGAGGTCGCCCGAGTACGTCTGCGCCTGGCCGAGGGTGATGGTGCTGTACACCTTGAAGATCATGACACCAATAGGCTTCCCGGGGATCATGAAACCTGCCAGGAACGGCGACAGCACGTTCAGCGCCAGACCCAAGTTCGAGATGGCCAGGATCGTGCACGTCGGCACGACGAAGACCATGGCCAGCAAGTTGGCGACGATGAACGCCCACCAGGGCAGCTGCGAGTCGTAACCCTCAACCGTCGCGAATCCTAGACCGAGAGCGATGACGAGAAGAACTGCGTACCACCATTCAGGCGCGTCGCGGTATTTCTTCATCAGCTTCAGGTGGATGTCGGCTTCCTGGTTGCGGGCA
This sequence comes from Colletotrichum musicola, assembly GCA_014235935.1. Taxonomy (NCBI): domain Eukaryota; kingdom Fungi; phylum Ascomycota; class Sordariomycetes; order Glomerellales; family Glomerellaceae; genus Colletotrichum; species Colletotrichum musicola. Next base: position 34,882 of record WIGM01000189.1, read on the forward strand.
GCCTTGAGACGATACCAAAGCTCCTTCCCGTGGAAGAGGCCGCAGTGGACGATGGCGGCCGTCAAGGCGGCGAAAGAGAGGCCGTAGTTGAGAGCAAAGGTCGGCGGGAGGAAGAGCGGGGAGTACTGCTTGTACTTCTCGAGGTCGAAGGTATATCCGGGACCCAAGATCTTGCTGACGTTGTAGTTACCCTGGGTGTTGTCATACGTCTGCGAGGTGTTGATGGGAAGGTACTCGGAGAAGAGCGCGCCCGTGTAGGCGATGCCGATGGTGGGGATGATGACGAAGGTGAAGAGGCCGATCAGCACGTTGATGTGCGTGTGCGTCGGCGAGAGAAGAGGGTCTCCGAGGTACGCGGATATGTACGTCCAGTCAAAGGTAATCGGAATCAGCGACAAGCCCGTGAAGCCGCCGAACAGCTGGTTCAGCACGACGTTGTTCGGCTTGATCCAGGTGATGAAGGCGAACACCGACAAACCCTGCCAGAGAACACCGGGGATCCAGTAGTAGCAGAACATGCCGGCAAGGACGTAGAAAAAGTACCGGTATCGGCTAATAACCCAACCATTACTATGCGAACCGTCGCTCTTGCTCTTGTCATGCAGCGCGTAGAACAGCGACGTGTTGGCAAACTGGCTGGGCCAGATCATAGCCGACGGCCAGACCAGGAACCGCCGACACAGCCCGGCGAGCCCGATGCCGATGAGCTGCGAGCTCAGCGTAAAGAGCAGCTGGAAGCCCCAGCCGAGGTTGACGTCGTAGAAGGGCTTGCCCTGCAGTGCGAGCAGCGCGTCGGTGCTGTAGGCGTAGCCGATCGAGACGTTGGACATGAGCGTCACGACGACGTGCTCCTTGATCGTGAAGGGCCCCGTGTTAAAGGTCCACTTCGCGCCGAAGGTGTTGAAGACGCGTGTGGGCATGACCTTGGCCCAGAGGCAGCCGATCGGGTAGACGAGCAGTTGGACGATGATGGAGGGGAAGTTGATGGCGGGACTCCTGCGCGGTGGAGAGATGGTCAGTGACTTGACGGTCGTCAAAGGCTTGGAGGGGAATCGTACCTCATGCTGAGAAACATGTTCAGGCCGCTGCCGATGGTGACGAAGATCATGCCGAGGATCCACGCGCGGACGGTGTTGGCCACCTCCTCGCCGTCGGTGTTGCGCACGGCGGCGCGGACCTCCTCGTATGGCGAGTCCTCCATCAGGATGGCGTCGACGGCGATGATCTCATCCGAGTCGCCGTCGTGGAGGGCCTTCTTGACCATGTCGGTCTTCTCATGGGAGAGATTGGGGTCCCATTGGTGGTCACGCTGGAACCGCTGCAGGTCGTCGGCTGCTTGCGAGACGTCTGTCGCGTGGAGCCTCTTCTCGTCGGCCGCGGCCGTGGTAAGCGGCTCCTCATGCCCCATCTTGATGCTTTGTTGACCCGAGGGACGCGGTGATATTGGTTGAAGTCGGTTGAGCCCAGTGGCTCGTGGGCTCCTCGGATGAGTGCGAGATGCTGGCAACCTGGGGAGAGACAGAGGGGGAGCTGGAAACCATGTTATGATTCGGTCGAATGCCTCCCTCATATAAGTCAATTGGTCAATCGAGGTCAATCCGAGCTGTCATCCCCAAGGAGGGGATATGCCTACAGGGTTACGTGTATGATAACGGTCACACGAGCATCTCGTCGCATCGTATCCCGTCCTCAACCGTAACGTGCCATGGGTACCTTTGCAAGATGGATCGTTATCAAAAGTGCGCCTGCTCCGCCCGATGCCGCTGGTGAACCGTGTTGCCTCCCCTCGCCCGTTACTTATCTGGGCCGAGCTTGGGTGGGACTTGAGGGGGAGTGTGACAGGGTTGTTGCCGTTTTCCCCGGAAAGGAGGAGGAGAGGAGGCGTTCCCGCTTATCGTCTTGTCATTCCTCGTCCCGGCATGGCAAATGCTTGGTCCAATTACCGTGGAAGTCTAATCCGCCGTTTAAATCGGGGATCCCATGACAACGCCCCGGACATTGTCGCAACCGCGTGACGGGCTCCCATCATCTACTAGTATTAGCAGTTCACCCTCGACCCCACCGGGATGATAAGGTATCGCTCAGGACGAACCCCCCTCTTCGTCCGGAATCCCGGAGGCGGATATCATTTGAATGCGGAGAGAATGATACGAGCGGCTGATAAGTCGGGCGCCTTCCCGCGGGGACCCTTCCGATCAACTAGGATCCTCGGATAGGGGCCCGGACTTTGCCGGGAATAGGCTTGCGGCAACACTTCTCGCCTTCGGTGTTCGACTATGAGTTTGTATGTTCATGCTGGCATTGTCACACGCAGGATTGAGTCATGAGAGTTGCTATCGAAGAATGGCTAAAATTCTGGAGCTTGAAGGGACATATTGAAGCAAGCGAAAACGCTGATGAACTAGGAAATGTTACTGAAAGGAAAAGTGAGCATTCTCCCAAAGTCCAAATTCATTCTCCCATCCCTCCAACGGATGTGCCTGCTCAGCCTCCGGTCTTATGACGTCGGCCTCAAACTCCGTCCGTGGCAGACTTTGGGGCAAACAGTATGACCAGTTTGTGCCTCCGAATGGCACCAATTGCCCTGCTTCGTCTGGGAGCACCAGTTGGTCCACCATGATATCGGGCATGGGTTGCCAAGCACCAATGCAGCTCACGTCAAAACCGCCAGACACATCCTCGCCGAGGTTCTCGACTCCGGTAGAACAGCCGCTCAGATGAGGGCTGCTGCCACTCGAGCTGAGCGACGGGACGGCTGGGACTTCAGACGTTTCGCTGCTTCGGCTTTGGCACCACCGGCCTCTAAACTTTGCGATCGCGGTCACGCAGGCCTGGTACTCGAGCAGCGAGTCTGGATCGCACGGAACCGGCAGCTCATTGGTCACGTACTTCTCAAAATCGCCCAAGGTCGGCTCCTTTTCTTCGGATAAGATGGCTGACTGAGATCGTAGGGCTGTGGAGTCTTCATCGTTAGGCTTGTTCTCCAGACCGCGATAGATGTGTACTCACAATGCCGTGTTGTAGAGGACGGCGCACACTCGAAAATCAGCCGGTAGATCCAGTCCCACTTCTTAGCATCGGGTTTCCCCTGAAGTCTTTCTTTCTTGATTTTGGCCTTTTTGCTGGCTGCTGTCGATGTAATGACAGGCTGTGCCAATTTTCATCTGACAATCTGGGTCCGAGAGACGATGCTGAGAAAGCTGAGGCCCGGACTTAAAGCTCTCGGAACACCGATTGCAAATATATTCTGGGCAATGGCGGCGGTATAAGTGTTCTCTGAGATTGAAGAGTCAGTGATCCGAGAACTCTGACGGGGACCATGCCAAGCAAGAGTTCCTGGTTGGTAACCACACCTACTTCAGTCTGTGAATTGTCCAACCTTGATGGATGCAACTCCCGAATCTTTCCGGGTCGTTCATATAGAACGGACACTGGAATAATTGCGGCGCTCCTTTCCCGGCCGTCTGTGGCACGGCAGTTGAGTCTAAGATCTCGTTTGGAACGCATGGTACTGCCTGCCGTTTGGATTGTCTTGCGCGGTGGTCAGTGGCATCACGATGTGCTTGCTGGCGTTTCCGTTTCTGGCCCCGAGAGAATTGCGGCAGGTGGCTCAAGCTACCGTCAGACAGGGTATCCTGAAATGGTGCCTGTGCGATATTCGCAGTCCCAGAAAGTTGGAGGGGCAGGCCCGTCTCGATGGCTCGGTTGTTGAAAGTGGTCAGAAACGGTTTCACGGCCTGACCCCGTGCTGCTTCATCTTCTGTCATCGTCGAGTCATCGGATACTACCGTCGGGTCCGTGGTATGGCCCTTTTGGTAAGTCCAATTGCTCCCATGGAACGAAATCAAGTAGCCGTCCGCTTGTAGGTTGTGCATCAAAGCATCGGCCATTGTGACCTCCATTGTTGCCCGTGCCCCAGACGAAGACGTTGTAGTCCAGGTTATTGGTATGAATCTCAAATGTGCAGAAGCAATATCTGCTGCTCGAAGTCTGTTGTGATGAAACGTCTAGCTAAAGGCTTCGTTACGTTGGCTTTTGCTCTTTTGATCGGTACTCGCGGCTCCAAGTTCTTACCTCGTCTGTGTTTCGATGGACGATGTACGCTGTATTCTCCGCCGGTACCAAAATATCAATTCCCTGTCTAACCTAGTATCTCGTACCTTCCACATGTTAGTGTTTGTTCTTCCCATTGTTTTGAAGGGTTGTCACCCATTGCCCGAGTCAGGTTTCTTTGGTAAATTTTGTGGTGATGAATTTGCTGTGTCGATCCGTAAAACGCCAAATGCAGAAAAGTTATAAAGTTTCCGCAATTCGATGCGAGTGACTCGTGAAGCGCGATAGAAAGCTTGAATGTGGAGTAACGTGTGTCTGCCTCCTGTTTCGAACCAGCCACATCTCGTGGCTGGTTGCAGTGATACCGGCCATTTCGAAACCGAAGTCCAGCTAGAGCTTGTTCATGGCTGACATCACTGCAAAAGCTTCAAGTAGCCAAATTAGGCTCGTCTGGCCCACCTTGGACTTGTAAATCTGGCGACAAGTCCGATAGAGCGGAACTTGGTCCATAGGGCCTAGAGATGGACCCTGACAGGAGGAACTGTGAGATCTGTGTGAGCTAATACAGAACTCAGTGATCTGATTCTGACGAGCATAACTTACTGCAAATCGTGTCCAGCACCCTGCAGTGGTAGTAAAGAACGAAGTTGCATGCACGGTTGTGCCGATGGTTGAAGACTAATGCCAACGTTAGACTCCAAACTTATGATTAAATGGCGTGGGCAACTTACTTGATTTCTATCTCGAGATATGGTGAACGCTGCAAAAGTGACTGGGGCATGGCTTGTGAGAGATGTCAACCTGAGCGACCCAGGTGTACAGCTCAGAAGTCTATGCTGGAAGTTGTTCGGCGCTCTTGAGAGCACAAAGGGACTGAAGATGAAGTTAGATGCGAAATCGGATGCTTTGCTCTTTGAGCGCTCCGAGGACAAGGCTACCACAGCCATGGCACCGGCGGGTCCCGGCTGCATTCGGTGTCCCAGCCGGTTCCCGCCGGTGCCTACAACAGACGGAAGCTTTTTTTCCTAATGGAAGTCCTTTCTCCTTGATATTTCATAGTCAGCGATGGGGAAATAGAACAGGGTTGGTTTCAAGCTCCCAATGGTTGCTTACAGAGAATTCTCGGTGGTTTTGAACAAGGACTTGCTGGTGTGTAGGATCAGGTGTGGCTGGATGAAAGCCGAAAGAACGGCAGTCGAGGCAGCTTATATCCGTGGGTGCTGAGGATTGGAGGGGCCCCTTGCTCACCGTGCCGTACCGATGCGAAGCAGACGAGGCAACCGTTGTTGCTATGCCAAGGAACTTCGCGCAGAATCTTCGCGCGACTGCGACCTACTTGCGCGATTCCCGTAGCACCGGGGTACGGGTTCATGCCTGTTCCGAACGCGAAAATCCTTCCAGGTGGATTGCCAGCTGCATCATGTTGCGCACTTCAGCTCCCAGCCTGCCTTGGGCGGCGAGGCAACTCGGCGCAGTGTTGCCGTACCACGTCGATTTCCAAGCGAATACGGACACTCTAGTTCGCCTGGGAAGCCAGTATGTATGTGCTCCAAATAGGTACAGATCGGCGAAGCTCGTCCTGCGGGGTTACCCACGATCGACAATTGTATTCGCAAGGTCGTATGAGTGCCAGTTTCTCTTCTGTCCGAACAGATTCGGGCGGATGTTGCAGAAGTAACTCAGGAAGACAAAAATGGACAGGGGCACTGCGCTGCGCCTTGGGAGGCTGTTGCCGACAAGGGCTTCAGGGGGCGAGCGACAAGTCACTATTCCTTTTTACTCCCAGATTCCCTTTTACTCCCAGTTCAACCCTACAGCTCACATCTCAGTCCAAAAAACACCACAAGCTACGTCGTAATGGCCTCGTTCCCCCACGGCAACCGTCTGCGATACCCGCCAGGCTACAAGCCGGCGACGACTGGCTACCATAAAACGATCAACACCCGTGCTGTTGTGGGCTACCCGAAATGGGGTTTCGTCATCTATCGGGGCACCTATAACGACGACAAGTTGTGGCCGAAATGCGTCGCGCTGCTTAAGGGCAGCGTCAACCACTGGCTACGAGATCGCAATCAAGAAGACGTTCTACAGCTTGATCTCGTGTGGACTATTGTTGAAGACCGCGAGACCCTCGACGGCGCACCTAAGGAGGCGGTTCGGACGCGCTTCCGCAAGTGGGCGGCCGGCCGCTCGGTCGAGCGCGATGGGCCAGGCGCCGATGGGCCGTGGGTCGGCAAGCGGTGTCCTCGTTTCCGGTTCTGTGTCTACGTCGACCAGGCTTCACTCGACTCCCTAACCGCCTGGTGGATCCCGCACGAGAAGTACTGGTCCCTTCGGGGCCAGGTCGCGATGATTAATGGGATACATGGGCATCACGACGAGGATACCTTGAGTCATGCCGCCATCCGTACCGCTCGACCCAAGGATGAGTATGAGGGCGAGGACGAGGGCGAGGATGATGAGTCCGAAGATGAAGAGGAGGTGTACTCGCCCATTGAGGGCAACACTTCCAGGGACGTTGGATGGAGGTACAAGGATGCCGACTTACTCGTTACGTGGTATGAGGAACTCCACAAACAAGGAATGGAATGGGAGACTTGGCATCATTTCTACGAGGGAGAGCGGCCATACTGCCCAAAAGTTGACGCTGGTACTCTTGGGGAACCTCTTGCAATGGTAGATTTATCGCGGAAGGAGTGAAGTATTACGGCGTAGTTCAATTGTCCCATGACTTCCGGCCTATCTCTGTCTATTCCGCGGGCGTTTGGTACTACTGTGCTAGTTGGTCCCCGAACTTCGAGATGTTGATGACGGTCATGAACACGAGAAAGTCACCTGGGCCGATCTGAGGGGCTGTCAAATATCGAGAAATACGCTGATCGGTATACCTTTCTGTGGCCAAGCTCCGCTTCGACGTCATCTCAGCAAACAGAAACAAGACCCGCTGTTCTTTCTACGGGAAGTCTGATACAACGCCTCAATGATACTTTCCCCGCCAAGGATGCTTATATTCACTATGTCTGCCCATTTCGAGAGTCGAAGCACGCCTTCGTGATATTGCTTCTTGACCGTGTTCCTGATGCCAACAAGCTTGCGGTCTTCGTGGATGAGAAAATCGTGCTTCTTTGCTCAAAATTGTAGGCCCTACCCAGTCGTGGCAACGATGTTGATGTGCGTTTTGAAGACAGCAATACAGGGACCAAGAGCTAAGGAACATGATTGTCAGTAAAGTACATGATAAGCGAGTGAGGCGGTCTCCCTGCCAGCCGGCCAAGTTATATTGGCCGCCAAAGCTGTCAATGTCGACTAATCGCAGACAAGCTTTCTCCCAAGCCGAGACCAAACGACATCTTCCAATGTTTAATGACGGACCTCAGGGGTATTTGGCCGTGATCATCGGCATCAACCGACACGTGGACCCCCACCCCGCCCCACGCCTGTCACTCAGCCACCATCACCACGCAGCCCTCGATCACATTGTTTTCCCAGTTACATTTTCGGCAAACAGGCTGGGTGAATGAGCACAAAGAAAACAGGGTATTCATATTAACGGGAAACTTTCATACTTAGCTAGTTTTGTTCATTTCTTCAAGTTTACCTGAACCAGAATGGGCAGATGGCAACTCTCGGGAACGCTCGCCCACAATCCATAAATGGGACCAGAAACCCCATCAGTTCGCCGTCGATGCCACCCACCATCGCGGTCTGGCTTCCACTTCTATCTCCACTTGCCGGGCAGTATTTCTGTCATGCTGCTGGCTCGGGGCTTTCACGCGCGTCCCGGTCGGCAATTGGATCATACTTGGCAGAGATCCCCTTCAATGTCCACATTCTTCAACACGTCAAGAACTGATCCTAGTCTCACATCATAATGCGCAGCTTGCTCCCTTGCTCAGTCCACGCCAAATCGCGAGTCTATGATCATTCTCGAAGTTATTTCCATACAGCTGTGGATCTGGCCGGCCGAATCCCCCTCGCTGGTTGGCAGAAAGCATCTGGCTCCCCTCGAGGCCGCGTCAACGTCTGAGACGGGCTCTACTTGATGCCGCGATGCCGTATCTCCCGTTCGTCCCATGACCGACTACCTCCATCAACGAGAGCTATGATGCTGCGTTCGTTTTCTAGGAGCAGCGGGTAATTTCCGCTCAGGGACGAGCGATGCGAGTACGGCCCACGGAACCAGTACCCGGCGCTGGTCAACCGCAATTCGATGCGAGCTTTCGAGTTGACTTGGGTCGGCCCAGTGCCGATGTGGACTCTTCTCGTCGTAAGCCTGGCACCACCCTCTCCTGTTCCCCCATCGCGAGTGCCACTCACTTCCCAAATGGCACGACCGGTGCAACTGATGGGTTCAAAAGCGGTTGGCATATAAGAAAGGCTTGGCAAGTGTTGTCGTGGTCTCTCTTGGACCCTCAGTATTTCGCTTTGAGCCTTGCAAGCTACGTCCGTTCGTTCTAACCGCTGGCTTCTCGTTGCTTTTGCTTTGACTTCAACAACCTCTACATTCACTTGGGCCAAAATGTATCGGCCATCGACCGCCTGGGCTTCGGCCATACTCACCTACGTGACTGGCACTCTGGCTGCCGATGCCTCAGCCAACTACACAGAGCAGCTGCTAAGTTCCGGAACCAGTGGGTCTATCTACTATCTTCTTTCCCAATGTCACTGACGATTGGACAAACAGTCAAGCTCGGGGCCTGGCAAGATGCCTACGACAAAGCAGCAGCTCTCGTAGCTACCCTGACGACCGAGGAAAAGATCTCCATCGCAGCCGGAGGCGATGCCGGCAACTTCACATCCCTAAACAATCTCGATTCCGCCACCAACCCTCTCACATACTTTTACGTCACCACGTGGCCCGCCGGTCTCGCAATGGCCATGACCTGGGACACTGCCGCGGCGCAAGGTCAGGGCCGGGGAGTCGGCGAGGAGTTCAAGGGCAAGGGTATCAACATGGTCTACGGCCCGACCCTCGAGCCCCTGGGCCGCTCGGCGTGGTGCGGCCGCACCGGCGAGACGTACGGCGTGGATAGCTACCAGGCCGGTGTCATGGCCGGGGCGGTCGTCAAGGGGATGTCATCGGTCGGGGTCATCCCCAGCGCCAAGCACTTCATCATGAACGAGCAGGAGACCAACCGCATGGGAAGCGGCGGCGGCATGGGTGGAGGAGGTGGCGGTGCTCCCCCGAGCGGAGGCGGTGGCCCGGGAAACATGACTCTGTCCGCGCGCCAGACAGATAGCAACGCGACGATTGGCGGCAACACGACGTCCTCGGACTCGTCCGGGGCTTACACCGTCTCCATCGACGACAAGGCGTTCCACGAGACCTACCTCTGGCCCTTCTACGACACCATCCACGAAGGCATGGGCGGCGCCATGTGCGCCATGAACAAGGTCAACGGCACCTACTCTTGCGAGAACCAGGACCTCTTGGCCAAGTACCTCAAGGTCGAGCTCGGCTTCCCTGGTATCGTCCATGCCGACGTCGGCGCCCAGCAGACAGCCATCAACGCCGCCAACGCGGGCATGGACCTGTCCTCGAGCCAGTACTGGTCCAACGAGACTCTTGGCGTGGCCCTCGGGAACGGGAGCTTTGCTGCGGATAGGCTAGACGACATGGCAATCCGGAACATGATGGGATTCTTTCACTTGGGTCAGGATGAGGGATACCCTAGCAAAGCTGGGGTCTCCGATCGTGTCGACAACCGCGGCAACCACAGCACAATGGCTCGGGAGTATGCCGCGTCATCCATCGCATTGCTCAAGAACACCAACAGCGCCCTGCCTCTGGTCAACAAGACCAGCATCAGCATCTTTGGGTACCACGCCGGGCCGCGGTACGTCGGCGCGAACACCGCGCTCAGCGTCTACGGCGGCGAGCCGTCCACGATGCAGGGCCACATGGCCGTTGTCGGCGGATCTGCCATGGGCTCGCTTGCTTACCTGACCACCCCTCTCCAACTCTTCAACGAGCGCGCCGCGAAGGACGGGTTCATGTTGCGGTGGTGGCTCAACGACACCGCCGAGACGTCGTTCAGCGGCATGGCCAGCTCTGGCACGGAGCTGACCGAGTCCACGACGGGCGTCGCCGCGCTCTCAGACGCCTGCGTGGTCTTCCTCAACGCGTGGGGTGGCGAGGGCGCGGATCGCGAGGAGCTGGCGAACGCCGAGCAGGACACTCTCGTCACGACAGTCGCGGACGTTTGCAACAACACTATTGTTGTGATTAACACCGTCGGCCCGCGCCTGGTAGACGCCTGGATCGAGCATGAGAACGTTACCGGAGTTCTTTACGCCGGCGCACTGGGTCAAGAATCAGGCAACGCTATCGATGACGTTCTCTTCGGAGCCGTGAACCCTTCCGGCAGGCTGGTGCACACCATCGCCAGGGACGAGAGCGACTACAACCCGGACACGGTAATCAGCTCAACGGCTCTGGACCTCGACTTCGCGGACGGAAACTACATCGACTACAAGTACTTTGACCGGTACAACATCACGCCCAGGTACGAGTTCGGATACGGTCTGTCGTACACGACCTTCGAGTACTCCTCCGAGGCCGCCGTCGAGGCTTCTGCCGGATTTGCGAGCGGGTTTGCCACCGGCGACAGAAGCGTCGGCGGGCGCGAGGATCTTTGGGACGTTGTCGCGACCGTCTCGACGAGCATCTCGAACACTGGTTCTGTGGCCGGCGCCGAGGTTGCCCAGCTGTATGTTTCGTTTCCTGACGCGGCTGGGGAGCCGGTTCGACAGCTTCGGGGGTTTCAAAAGGTCGTGATCCAGCCCGGAGAGAGTGCCGACGTGACGTTCTCCCTGAGACGCAGGGACCTCAGCGTCTGGGACGTTGCCGGCCAGGAGTGGAAGGTCGAGGGTGGAGAGTACACACTGCATGTTGGAGCCAGCAGCAGGGATTTCAAGGCAAAGACGATGTTGACAGTTGCTTGATAACTGAGGGTATTCAAGTTCTGGCTTTGTTGTTAATAGATGCCCTTGGTTAAAGAGTGAATAGATGATGCACATATACACGTTGCAGGGGTACCGAGTAAGCCAGTTTGAGATGTGAAATATCCCTTGCCAAGTGCTGCCAAGGCCAGACATTGTTCTCCCGGCTCAATTTGTCGTAACAGGGGGCATAAACACTGGTCTGGGGAGAAAGGAAAACACGCATGCGATATTGCCAATACCCGGGGTAACACATGGCACAAATAATTTTGATTTATTATGAAGCAAGCATATAAGTCGGAACAAGAATCAGATTCTGTAAAAAGGCCGAGGAAACAAAGAGGACAAAAGATGATAAAAGAAGAATGAAAAGGTTTAAATCCAAAGTTCATTCTGCCATCCCCATTGACGCCACCACATGACTAGCAACGCGGCTCGGTTACCTGTTATAATCGTTGCGTCGGGGGGCTGGGGGCTGGTCTGTTGTTTCCTAAATCAACATGCCACTTTCCTCCTCGCTTCTCGGGTCTAGCCAGTAATCATAACCCTAGACCGGGACCACTCGACCGACCAGAAGAGGACAACTTCGTCAACAAAACTGATTCGGCGTGAGTATTATAAAGCACTCAACCAACAAGCGTGTCACTAACGATAAATAGCCCAGGGACACCAGGGGGATGGTTGTAATATTTCTGGCCAGCAGCAACCATCTCCTCAGCGTCCCGAGAACTGCGGCACGGAACGGCCAGCCAACGGGGGCGACGACGACGACGACGACGGAGACAGAGACAGAGACGGACAGAAACAACCTCGACCATCTCCGGATCCAATCACACAGCGCAGTACCCAAAGCAAGTCGGACGGTCTTGGTTTAATTCGCTTTTGGGCAAAAGAACGTCATTGGCCTCAGGAATGCTTCGAACCAGACATGGAGCTCATACTCAAACGGAAGAGGTCCCAGTTTCAATCGGATTCTGCAACCTACACGACGGCAAGCGACCAGAGACCGAGGGAGCAGAAGAGCGCTCCGTACAGAGACGCGCGCTTCGAAGCACTTCTGGAAACAAAAGGTAGCTTTATGCAGGAGTCGCCGCTGGGGATCACAGATACGAGCAAGACCCTCTGCGTAACTCTCCTGGAGCAACATCAGGCGTATCCCGAACATACCCTTTTTCGTGACGATATCTTTGATTCGACTTGTCAAAACATTCGCACCAGAAATGAGGACCGGGTCATTCAGGACATCGCCCGACTGATCGTCCCCTCGGCCGAGAGCCTTCCAAAGTTCAGCGCCAGAAACACTAACATCCTCATCGAGAGTGTCAATGAAGGATGGAACAACTCGATACCCTTAACCAAGACCCGACACCAGCCCGACTACTCGGTAGGGTTCAAACGCGCGGCATTCACCGAAAGCCAGCTTGCAAGATTATCGCCTTTCATTGGAGACTATCTCTCTGGAGATCATTCGTTCTTTATGTCAACATACTACATGTTCTTTCCATTCTTGACATGCGAGGTCAAGTGCGGGGGGTTGCTGGACATTGCCGACCGCCAGAACGCACACAGCACGACGCTTGCGGCGCGGGGCGTCGTCGAGCTCTTCGGCGCCGTACAGAGAGGAGAATTTATCACCGTAGTGTAGCTGAACCGACATGCCGAGAATGTGGCTTGCAAATGCGGGGAGCCACGCCACTCGCATTTCGAGGATCATGTAATGCTCCTGGCCCTTCCTGGATGTGAACACGAGCTGGTTGATCGCCCTCGCCAGCGAGTCCGGCGCTCCCTCACATTTCAGTCTTCTGGTGTGTATCCTCGATTCTTCAATGGCATCGTCGTCTCCGAGCGCTCGGGACTCTATGGCGCTAGCTTCAATGGCTCGCTCAGCCACATCGGTGATGTGCTGCAGGACTTTCAAGAATCCAAGGTCGTGAACGAAAGGCGTGAGATAAACCACGAGATCTTTCAGCACGTCGATGCTGCCTCCGGACCCATCCCATAAACGGCGTAGAGCTCCGAGAGACTCTGCGCGGCCATGTATGGTGATATCCCTTCTCCCATGGCGCCAACGAGAAGTAAGGCGTTCGTCCCAGCTCGGGTGCGGGTCATCTCAATGACGGGAGTCGAGTGCCCCCAGCCGATGGTCAGGAGCTTGTTGATAACCGAGTAATAGGCAGGCCGCTTCGAAACATGCATATGGACCGTGTCCGCAAGGGAGGACCGTACAGGAATCTTGGCTCCGAGTCAGAAGGCCGAGGCAACAGCATAGGTATCGACACCGCCATCGCTGAGGGCCTTCAAGACGCGACCGGTCATCATGTGGGTGAGTGATCCGAGGTTGACGACGTCAGCCTGGAAGGCGAAACCGACCTCATTCGACATCTTTGAGGCTGTTGGTCCGTCAGTTTCTGGTCTCGAGGCAGTATCTGCGCGTGGGACAACCGACTCACGAGTTCTGCGGGCTCACGGGTTCCGTTTGGTATCTGGTTGGGCGGGCTGTTGTTGATGGTGGTAAGATGAAAGGGTGTTGGCAGAGAGAAGCGGGGTAGCCATACACACATGAAGGTCATGCTCAGCCTCCGATGAGGCGACCACTGGCCGCCGCGCTCCTGCGGCGTGGAGGCTTGGCTGCAGGCAATGTTAGCTGAGTGGTCAAGATAAGAAGTAGGTAGAGTCAGCAAGCTCTGTAATATAGACAGGTTCTTGCAAGGTATTGGCGACGCGTTACTTAATAAGGGGGGGGGTACTGAACTAAAAACATACCAGATTATATTAATTAATACTAGAAAACAGAAACTCTAGATAGCAGTAATCGCATGTCGTTGACACTAGATAATGGCGATGAAGAGGTGATGGGAATGACGGGGAGAGATATCAAATATTGACACTGTTAACTTGAGATGTAGATTGAAAGAAAAGAATCCTGGAGATAATATACGAGGAATTAAGAATGCTGAAAACAGGCATACTGGACTAGAAGTTGGGTAATGGATGATGAGAGTTATTAAGTAACGGAGACAGATTCCCAAAGATGCCAACGATGCTGCTGCCCAGGACATCACGAACTCATCTGCCGAGGCAACGGTCCCGCACCCCCCCTTCCCTTCCCAGACCGCCCACGTGCCGGATGAGTTATGTGCTCGGTACTCGGCGACGACATCAAATATTCCGAACAAAGACATCTTTCAGGCGTCGAAGTGGTAAAAACGGCTTGAGTCTCTACATCCTACAATGTACGGGCGCGGAGGCGAAGGTGGTCTTGATGAATGTCGGAGACGCAGCGAAGGCGCTCACATTAGATAAGCGACCTGCTCACCTACACTGCTACGAAGAGCTTCAGCTATCATGACAACATCAAAGCGATCCGGATAATAATGTTGGTTTAACCAAAAGTACTCGGGCTGTATTTATGTAGGTGTGTATGTTCGAGGAAGAACATAGTGCTAACACCTCCAGCGCTCAAGCGGCCAACCAATCACACTCCACATTCCCCAGCACCTCCGCCAAAATTGTCAACGCAATGGACATCACGCCCTTCACTAACTTCACCTCACCACCCTCAACTCCTGCAAACCAACACGAGCCTCATCTTGTCTATCTAAAGCCACACGCCATCCCAAGCAACCATCCGGAACCTCAATCCTCCCACACTCCCACCCCCGCACAGCTGCCGAAAGCTAGAGATGCCCCGCACCGAAGAAGCCGAAGCCTTCTTCCACGCCGTCTACTCGGCCGTGCAGGAGATCCCCCCGGGAAAAGTGACGACCTACGGACACATCGCCAGACTCATCGGAACCCGTTCGTCTCCCTTACTCACACTCACCCACACTCCACTCACTCTTACAAACACACCCTCACCTCACTCTCATATCCCTCATCGTAACTAACCCCTCCCAGCCGAACGCCCCCGCCAAGTAGGAATCTGCCTCAAACACCTCCCGACAGACCCTACCTCTCGCTTCAACCACGACACGGTCCCCTGGCAGCGCGTCATCAACGCAAAGGGGGCTATATCGCCGCGGTGCGTCCTCGTCACATCCCTCTTCCTTCCTTCTCGTTCTCATGTTCCATCTTCCCTTCCTTCTCATTCCCATCCACATCTTCTACTCGCAAACAGCTGCTGACAAACCACAGCTCCCAACCCTCAGGCGCCCGCAGCCAAGCCGACGCCCTCCGCGCAGAGGACGTCGAGGTCTCGCAAACGGCCATGGGCGAGTTCGAGGTCGACTTTGACTCCTACGGCTGGTTCCCGGACGTGCTCCCGTCCGAGGAGGGCGATCAGTGACCAGCGAAATGCACATATGACAGGGAGACATGTCGAATGCCTCAGTTAAAAGCAGGCAAGCATGATACCATAGTGAACTGAACTTCAAGAGTCTTTTATTCAACCCAAACCCCATCCGGTCCGGCGCACAGCTAGGATTAGCCAAAGGTATTGATGTATGCTTTGCACTCCTCCACGCCAAGCTGCAAAGTCTAACGAATGCAATCCCTCCCTCTTGCCAGGTCGTCCTCTGGGCCACGACCACCCCGGTCCACCCCTCCTGATCCCTTCCCTTGTGCCGTCATCAGAGCACGTTCGTTTGGTCTTGCTATTCGTCGACGAGTTATGTAAAATGGGAAATAATTAGAATAAAACAGGAGAAGTGAAGAAAAATAAGAATAGAGGATGGTAGTAAGCAGAAGAACGGGTTTTCCATGTCGCATGAGCAAAATACGCCGAGTGGTACTGAGAAAAGAGAAACAGAAGAAAGAAAGAGACAAAGACATCAAGAGCCCTCATTGAAACGACGCAGGCGCGAGCCCGCCGGTTGTGAGAAACTCCTGCCCAGTCTCTGGGTTTCGCCATGCGTAGGGGGAATCATCTTCGACCAGCATAAATATGTCGCAAACGATGTGTAAGAATGCAGTGTCGCAAAGGGGGTAGTATCAAGAGCCAAAAACAGAACAGGCAAAAAACTCCCCTCTCCGACAAATGAAACCAGTAATCTTTTTTCAGGTCGTGCCTCGCGAGGCGGTCGAGCCCAGGCGGGCCCGGCGGCTTCGGTTTCGTCGGCCCCAACAATCGGACTTCGCCTAGAAGCAGTTGAGGGAGCCCTTCTTCTTCTTCTTGGACAAGGCGTTCATGCGCTCCTCCAACAGCCGCTGCTGCGCCTCGGCGGCCTGGCGCTTCTTGCGCTCCTCCTCGACGGCGTGCAAACTCCAACGGTTGTCGGGCTGCGGTGTCGGCGCAGGGCGGTCCTTGAGTTCCTTGATCTCGGCTTCCAGCTCCGTGCAGCGCTTGCGCCACGCGTCGCTGTCGGCCTTGACCTTGTTGGACTGGCGCTCGAGGTCGGTAAGGGCCTCCTCCAGGGTCTGCGTGAGCTGCTTCTCGGCCTGGAGGTGCTTCTCGATCGTGCGGATGCGCGCTTCCTGGTCCTCCTGGATCTGGTTGGCAGACCCGTGGGTGTCTTGTTTGCTTCCGGGTCGGTTCGCCTGCGTCGGTGTGTTGGGCACCGTGCCGTTCGGGCCGGACGCGCTGCCGCCGACACCGGGGAGGGGAGGGAGAGGAATCGCCGGGGGTGGCGAGGGGAGCGAGGCGGCGGACGAGCTCTTGCGCAGAGGCGAGCTGATGGAGTTGGATCGTTGGGGATGGCCTTGCGCCGGCGACTCCTCCATTTTGGCCTGTGTCTCGTTAGCTTCGCCAGCGATCGTGTGTGCACGAACAAATCTTACCTGCAAGGACGCAAACTCGGCCCTGAGTGCCTCCAGTTCGGATTCGGCCTTGAACTTGGCGGCCTGCGCTTCCTCGATCTGCGCGTTGCGCTCCGTCTGCAACGTGGACAGGCGGTTGTTGGTCATCTGCACTTGATCAAAGTTGCTCTGAAGCTGGTCCTCGAGCTCCTCCACGAGGCGAGAGTTCTTCTTGTTCTTCGTCTCCAGGTCCGAGATCTTCTTACGAATCGCGGACAGCTGGTCGGGAAGGGGCGCGGGGCTCTTGACGGCCTCGCCCTTGTCGGTGAGGAGGTCAGACAGCGTCGACTTGGCCTGCTCCAGCTCCTTGAGGAGGTTGTCGTTGATGTTGGACAGCTCCGTCATGTGCTTCTCGATTTCGCCCGACTTGGTCTGCTCGTCGGACAGCGCCTTCTGGTCGGCAATCAGATCGTCGATGCGCTCCGTGATCTTCTCGATGCTGACGTCGAGTCCGAGGGCGAACGCGACCTGGGTGGCGACCTTCATAAGGTCTTCCCGGGCGTCGTTCAGCTCGCACTCGAGCACTCTGACGTTCTCGGCATGCTCGTTCAGAAGCACTGCGACTTGCTCCTCGTAGCCCTTCTGCTCGAGCTGCTTCATCTCCTCGAGTTCCTTGGCGTGGTTCTCCCGCAGCAGCTTCATACCCTCCTGGTGAGTCTTGAGTGCCTGCTCATGGGCCGCGATCTGGTTCTCGAGGTTTGCAATGAGGCTCTGCTGTGTCTTTGCTTGCGTCTCGTGGAGATCCCGGGCCTTTATGGCCTCCTCAAGTTCCGCCTTCGTCGCGGCGTGAGCAGCTTCGAGCTCCGACACCTTGCTGGCATTCGCATCGATGGCCGCCTTGTATTCGTCGATCTCGTCACGGAGTGACTTCACCAGCGTCTCGTGCTTCTCCTCCATCCCCTTGACCTCCTCGTCGCTTCTCGAGGCGGACTGTTCGGCGGCCCGGGCGTTAAGAGTGATGATTTGAGCTTCGAGCTCTTCGATCGTCTTCTTCATGCTCATCTCCGTCTGCTGCATCGTGTCCAACGCGGTCTGATGCTTCGCCTGCCAGCTCTTCAACTCGCCCTGAAGCTCAGTGATCTTGCGGTCGTTCTCCTCGGTCGTTGGCAGAGCCCTGGTCTCGACATCCGTAACCTCTGTAGCAGCTTCGGGGACGGCCGCCACAGCTGCGGCGGCAGCAACTGCGACAGCCTCGGAAGAGGTCTCAGCAGCCGTGTCTTCAGCAGCGGGAACCTCCTTGACGGCAGCGCGCAGGCTCTCGAGTTCGGCCATCAGCTTCTGCTCGCTAGCCTCGTGGGCATCCCTCATCTCCTTCATCTGCTTCTCGTTCGCCTCCAGTTGGTTCTTCAGGTTGGACACGACGGACATGTCCATCGGCGATGCCTGCAAACTAGATCGCTCGCGAGTCAGGCCGGAGATGATGGTCATCTTTGTCTCGATTTCCTTCTTCGTGGACGCGATGTTGGCCTCGAGCTCTTGGATCCTCTCCGAGCGTGCGTGGAGCTCGTGCATGGCCGCGTTCAGGTTCAGCTCGAAGCTCTGCATCACATCAGGCTGCTCCTCAAAGTTCTCTGCGGCAATGTTGCGAAGCGAAGCGAAGGACCTGTGGGCGCGATCAATGATCATGACATTCTGGCTAGACTTGCGACGGATGACAGGCTGGGCTGTCCGCGGCGATGTGGCTTCGAGGGCCTTGGCCTGAGCGACCTCTGTCCGGAGTTCCTCAAGCATGTCCAACGCCTCGTGGTGCTTCTGCTCGAGCTGAGAGTACTTCTCGGCCAGCTCCTTCTCTGCCTCCTCCTTCTCGGCAGCGAGGGTCTTGAATCTTTCGACTTCGGTGGCGAGAAGGTCTTGGTGCATGAGGTCCTCGACCGAGTGGGGCTCGGGCTCGGAGCCGGGCTCGGGCTTGACTGTCGGCGCCGTGTCGGCATCGGAAGGCTCGGCATGGGCTGGCGACTCCAAGGCAGAGGAGAGCTCAGAGGACAGCGAGCGGGACGAGAACTGACCACCGTCCTTGACATCGCTAGACCTTGAGTCGGAGAAGAAAGAGGGCGGGCGGGTGAGGTTGGGAGAGGTGACCGACATCATCGAGTCTCGGACCTTGCGCTCCGGGTGGCGGGATTCGTCAATGGTATCCTGGAGTTCCGCAAGGGTACGCAGCGCCTCTTCGTACTTGACGTTCAGGAGATCGTACTCGTTAATGGTCGTCTCGTGCTCGACACGAAGATCCAGGAGCTCCTGGGTGACATTCTCAAGTTTGTCTTGGACGAACTTGGATTGAGCGGGGCTTGCAGGAGGATACTCGTGCTTGTCGGCCTGAAGGGTCTGTTCGTCAGTCTCGGGTGTCCTCGCCTCAGCACTGCTTCCACCATTTTCGCCGGTGGCGTCGGATCCCGCAGTATTGGATGCAGCAGCCTCCCCTTCGACGTTCTCGGGGATCACGTCCCTCTGGCTCATGCGGCTAACATGCGAGTGGCTGCGGGAGTGGTCGGCAAGTTGTCGGCGGGCGAGACCGTTGGGGGCATCCATATCGGGCTCCGGAACCTTGCTGTCTCCCTGGATGTGGTCGAGCTCGTGCAACAGGGAGTCCAGCTTGCCGAGTGAGCGCTGGCGCTCAATCACCTGCTCGAGTCGGTCGATCTCGCGCTGCATAAGCTCGGCATCCTGATCCGCCTCGGCAAGGCGCTCCTCCAGCGTCGAGATGTAGTCTTCGCAAGAGGCCTCGTTCTCCCGAACTCGGGCAATCTCCTTTCGCAGCTCCACGACGATAGTCGCGTTCTTCTCCTCCCCGGACGTGTGGCCATCGAGCTTGTTCTCCAGGTCGTGGAGGTAGTTCTCCGTGCTTGCCTCTCGGTCCATGAGCTTCTGCAAGCGGGCCTGCAACTGTGTGTTGATGGTTTCGATGTAAGTGCACTTGGTCTCCTTCTCCAGCAAGCTGGCCTCAGTATTGGCGAGGGTGCCGCGAGTGCTGGACAGGGACTGCTCCAGGGTCTGAATCGTCTTTTCGTACTCGAGCACGACCTGCTCAACGGCAGCAGCAAAAGAGTTTGATCGGTTCAGTCGCTCCGTCGCGGTGTCACCCAGTGCACCCAGTGACTCCTCCATCTGGTTGTTCTCAGCAAGCTCGTTGTCGCGGGCCTTGGCCATCTCCGCAATAAGCTTCGCGTGACGTTGGCTCAGGGTCGTGTAGTTTTCCTGGGCGTCGAGAAGCTGGTTTTGCAGTTCGACCTCCCGCTCATTCTGCCGCTCGGACCGCTCTCCTGCAGAGGCTGTGCGTCGCTCGCCCCCTCCTCGCTCCGCGCTACGGATTTGTTCCCGAAGGAAGGAGACCTCTGCCTTCAGACGGTCGATGATGGCCTGTTTGTCACCCTCCTCCACCTGCTGAATCCGCGGCTTGCTCTGGATAGCTCGGGCCCTCTGCGCATATTGGACGGTGTTTAGTGTTTCGCTTAGGTGGAACTCGGCCGGCGTCACGCAAGCAATCATGTAGGTGATGGCATTGCCGCCCAGCGAGTCCTGCAGCAGGCGCGTGAGCTTGGAGTCACGATAAGAGACGTGGGATCCGGCCTGTCGTGACGATAGCTGAGAGATGACCTTGCCGAGCGCGGCCAGTCCGGCGTTGATGGAGATGCCCTCTTTGGCGCGCTCGCCCTGGGCACCCGTGTTCTTCAGACGTTCGCTGCCTGCCAAGTCGACGAAGTGCAGCTTGCTGTCGGTTGTCACCCAGGTCTCGGATCCCGTCATAGCTTCGATTGGAACGGAGAATCGCTTGTCGGCGCCATTGGAACCCTGCAGCCCGCTCTTCCGTTGCACCAAGTTGAGACTGAATACGGCGTGAGACCGGGAAGACCTAGCATTAATGGCCGTCGCATCTGTCTGTCGGAGGGTTGAGCCGAAGTTCAATGCCTTCATGAGGTCATCTACGGAGTTGATTTCAACCTGCCGGAGACCGGTGAGGATGATGTTGCCCTTGACGTCTTCGCGAATTGTAACGGTGCCACGTTCATGTTGTGGAACGTGGTCCGGAACCAGCAGATCGCGCAGCTGCTCGTTGTAGATTTCGAGGTATGTGGCTTTCAGAGACCAGTTTCGCTCGGCAGGCGAGCTCGAAGGTCCCTGGGCCGAATACCGATGCGGTGTTCGCAGTTGAGACATGGAACCGCGGTTCGCTTGTTTCCTCGACCCGTCGAGCTTCTCAAACAAGGCCGTCGCCGCTCTGGGAATAACACCTGGGATACCTTTGTCAGCCATCAGCCCACAGAGGCTGAGCAAGCCTCGGGGAACACGAACGTTCGCCCTGTGGAAACGCGGTGCGACTCACCCATCATCTCGACGTCACCCTGCTCGTTGGGTCCCGACGTGCCCATCGTGTACGACTTTCCAGCTCCTGACTGGCCGTACGCCAGCAGCGAGACATTGTAACCTTGGATAAAGGCAGTGACGCAATCGTTCAAGTACTCCCAAATCCCGTCCTGTTCGACCTCGGAGCCGAAGACGCGGTCGAAGACGAACAACTTTCTTCCCTGCGGCGAATCGATGGCTAAACTCGTGTTCGACGTGACTTGGACCATGGATCGTTGAAATCGTTGGGGGATTAATTCGTAGCCCGGATCGGTGGGCTTGAGTGCCGGCCGAACACGCACGGCTGCGGAGGAGAAAAAATCTTGGTCAGTGGTGTGATGCTCCGTTTGCGAGAAAAAGGGGGAGGCAGGGGGACGCGGCGTCGTTCAGCAGCAACACGAGGAAGCCGAAAACTGAACTTACCAACTTTGACGGCAGTCCGGCCATCTTCGTCAGAGGCTCTGCTTCCGCCGCCTTGTCTGCTCGTCATGCTCAAGCGGCTGTTACTTCTGGGCGTTGGTCGCACCATGGCGCTCATCGGTCTCTGGGGTACGTGATTCCCGGGGGAGGCCGGCGGGGAGCTGGCCATGATGGGAAGAGAAGAAGAGGGCTCTCTAGATGGAAGGCGCGGGAGGGATTCGCTCCCCCTTGTATAAGGTTAGACGCACGAGGCCAGCGGCAGAGGCGAACGAACTGGGGGTGTCTGGATTGTGCAGTCCCCAGGCCCAGACCCTGTATCGTCGACGGTGTGAAGCACTGTTCAGGATCTGGTGCTGTCGTGCCAATGTCTCAAGGGCAATCGGATCGATGTGGGCGTCCGGTGGAATTACGTGCGTGGAGGGACCCGGTCGCGGGAGTGTCGACTTCCATGCACTATTCTTATGCTTCCGTCGCGCGGGTAGTCGGCCGGTGGTGAAAATGGTCCTTTCGCGAGGCGGACAGGGGGAAAGGAGAGGGCGTTTCTCTCACAACGGCAGCGACAGCGCAGCAATCGCAGCGGGTTGGCGAGAATCGAACAGACGCAGACGTCATGCGGCCCCGTGGGCGGATACAAAAATCGAACGCGAGCCTCTCCAGTGGCTGCTATGGTGCCCGTTGCGGTGCAGAGCGATGCGTTGTCCGCCGTTGCTTGGGAGCGCGAGATTGTTGGAGGTATTCGCAGGATAGGGTAGCCCGGGATAATTAACTGTTTTGTTGCGCGGTGTCCCGGGTCCAGGCGAATTGGATAAGGGGTGAGTAAAAAGGGGGGGCGTGGACGACAAGAAGCGATGCGAATTGGGGGGCGTTCGTTCGTTCGTTCGTTCGTTCGCTGGTGCTCGCCGTGTGTGCTTGGGGTGCGTGGTCTACCGTCTACCGTCTCGATGTGCTGCGCGGCTTGTTGCTTTGCTGTGCTGTTTGGGGTTTGCTGGACTTGACAAAATAGCGTGGACTGGCTAGACTGGCTAGACTGGCTAGACTGGCTGGCGAGACGAATGTGCAGCGGGCTGGCGTGGTAGTGGTGGTGGTGGTGGACTAGCGTGGGAGAGCAGCAGCAACAATACCAACAACGCGACAGCAATAGCAGAACTGTACTTCCGTGCCAGTCGCAGCGGCAGGGGAATGGATGCCAGGCCAGGGGACGTGGTGGTGGTGTTTCTTTCGAAGCTCGACAGTCGGGGGTCGTGGGGCTCGTAGACGGCGACCGGGGTGGGTGGATGTCTGGCAAATTAGAAGCGCGTTGACGAAGGATGCTGATTGGGGGGCGCGACGTGTGACGGATGCGCCCGTTCTCGCAGTCGAGAAGCTGCTGGGCCGATTTGGGGATGATGGCGATGGGGTGAGGAGGGTCTCCTTCTGCTTCGGGGCCACGCTCAGGTCGCTTCGGCGTGAGGGCTGGGAACTATCCCGGGCGATCGTCGGTGTCGAGAGAGCCACGGGGCCTGTAGAGGTGATTTGCCCCGGTTGAGGTTGTGGATGTAGTGTAGCGTAATGAGCGTAGAATAGTATGTGGCGGAGGGTGGTGGTTGAATACTAAGGAGGAGAGGGAAAGAGGATGGAGGAAGACAGGAATGTCGTCAGCCTTGGTGTTGAGGTACCTTCCTCCTCTGTAGGACGTAGCTACCGGTGCTAATTAGAGCTTGGGGGAAGGTACCTAGAGAACAAGGAAAGAGGAAGCAACGACCGGCCAAACAATGAAAATGCAGTCGCCGTCGTCACAGTCGAGGAGGAAGTCGCAGTGGTAGGACTCGCCTCGTACGTTTGGGTATCGACAATGGGCATCAGTGTCCCTGGGTAAATAGGCATAATAAGGTGATGATGAGGTGCAGGCAGACAAGCATTGCTGCAGGTCAATATCTGAGCTATCCATAGCATGATACCTGTTCCTGGTTTGGCTGCTCAACTCAACAATTGTCTGTCTATGGCTTATCCAAATTTCTCAACCATTTCAGTCTCATTCCAGGCTCACTCGTGATTTGTATTAACCAAAAATTATCGAGTGTTGTAGATGGCTACGGATTCCGTCCCATGTTCTGGATAGCAGCGACAGCTTCACTTCAGGGACTGCCTGATTAGCAGAGCACACCACCTGCCATAACAGTGCAGTATAAGTATGCCCAGGATCAGGGTCCACGTCAGGGTACCTAAGGTTTGGTAGATACGGCGAAGAGGACCGTGTCATTCAGGACCGTTCGCCCTCGCCATTCTCCCGCCAGCTTTTTTGGACGAGACCGCCTCCGACCCCGACATGGTGCAGAAATCCCAGGCGAACACGTTTTTTGTTCAGGCCCGTTTCCTCACCTGGTCAGAGCTAGCGGCACCACCGCCGACCAGGGCAAGCCGGTCCATGGCCAGGAGTCCGGCTCCAAAAGGAGAAGACGTTGTTTGGCTGTTTGGCCCTTCCTCCAGGAGTCGGGCCAGCCCAGAGGAGAAACGACTGGCGGGGGCCAAAATTGGCAGAAGACGAAGGAAAAAAAAAAGGGCGATGGTGGGGCGGCGACTGGGCAGAAGAAGGCCAAGCCACTTGGGCCCGACACCCACACCAGGGGGTCGTACCAGGCGGGGCGGGGCACCCTGGTCACCACTAGCCTGGATTTGGAATAGTGGCTTGCAGGCCCTGTCATGCCAGATGTTCGAACGAGTAGAAAAGAGCAAGAGCAAGAAGAACGCGACTGCCAAATACCCGCCACGAGATGGGTTGAGGCAGGAGCTCAGGAATGCCCAACGCCGGCACGAGGCACAAGGAACCAGGAACCAGGCACCAGCTGCCAGTCAGAAGCAGGTACTGACGCCCAAAGAATAGGTACTTGGGAAGGTATCTACCTAGGTACCTGGTCTGCTGTTGCTGCAAGGTACGGGGAAAGCACGCGGCGCGCAGCACGCACACGCAGCACGCAGAATGGACTCCCTCCACTTGAATTGATGAATGTGAGGTGGGCAATCACGCTGCGGCCCCTGATGTTGCATCGCACCTTCCACTGTAGTTAGACGCGCCAGTGCAAGGCGAGCATGAGGTACGGATACTCGCTGCAAGGTACAAGGTACAAGGTACAAGCACCTCCACGCCAGACGCAGGGACCAGCTTCCACCCAAAAACCCGCCGACAATGTCCCGTCGCCCATGGCCTGGGGACCTATGCGCTGTAAGTGCCGTACCTACCACCTGAGGTTCCGGTACTCTATTCTGTACAGTGCCATCGCAGTGGTGGCCCTCGACTTGAGCTCTCCACCTCCAGTTGAAGCGACAACCGCCCACGAGAGAGAGAAAAAACAAGCAACAAATTCCATGAAACAACAAAACAACATCGCCCATCCATGTATCGGTACTTCGGGTCACCTTGTCGTCGTCTGGACCCTTTTTTCCCCGGGGCGGGCATCTAACGCCTCGAGGTCCGGCTTCTCGGTACTGACCTGGAGCTCCTCTCTCCCTCAGTCCCTCTGGAGGTGAGCTGCCCAAGACAGAGTCAACCCCCAGAGACAAAGGGCTGGCTGACATGGTGAAAGAATGCCTGCTCGTGAGACAGCGACAGTATCAGCTATGCCAGACAGGCCACGATGACTCGAATTTCGCGACGGCAATCCCGCTTTGCCCAAATTCCCATCCCGCAGATCGATGCGGCCGCGCCGTGATTAAGGCACGTTTCGGCAGCCTGAGGCCCAAAGAACGGTACTATGTAGCCAACGCAGGGAAAGGAAAGTGCCCCCGTCCACCTGCAGTTGCAACTTACATGATAGTACCTAAGCACCTAGGTACCTAGGTACCTACAAGCCCAAGAGAAACGGAGAAGAAAAAATCAGTCGTCAGATTTCTGCACCAACAAGTTACAACTTGCGGACGTAGACGACATTTCTTTTCTTTTTTTCTCTTTTTTTCCTCCTCGACCCCTCTCTCCATCATCGATGCTAGGAACTAAGCCCGAAGACGACCGGTGAGATGGACCAAGGACGGACTGGTCGCCCGAGCGGTCCATTTATTTCCCACAGACGATGAGCAGCCATTCGCATCCCCGAGAGCCACACCCACGTTGAATGAAGATCCAACCGAGGCCACGCAGCACGGCCAATGGGACGGCACCCAGGGCATGTTCCCCCGACTCCCCCGAAGAGCCGGCAAGAAGTATACTTCCGGCCGAGGTCCCGCTTCGCCAGGCCTGCCGGTTTCTGAGACGTGACAAAGGTGTACCAGCCGCCCGTCCCGCTGCGTCCCTATTCGCACGAACGAATCCTGGGGACAAGGAGGGGGGGCCACACTCGACCGCCGCGGACGGTGGGAGAACCAGAATGGCGGGAGAGACTGAACTGAAAGACTAAGACCATCCAGACGCCTTGCGGAGTACACGAAAACAGAACAGAACCAACGCAACGACGCAACGGCTGAACCCATGGAGGCAAAGATGACGGTGGCCGGCCGCTTGGAGCTCCAAGCCAAGCTCAAGCTCAAGCTCGGAGCTGAACGATTTTTTTGCTCTCCCCTTCGCCAACCAGCGCCTCTCGTCGAGCCCCGAGATTATGGCCAACGTCCCGAACAAGCCGGCAGCACGGCCTCCGTTGGCTCGGTATGGATGATTGGAAGATCCTGACGCCGGCTTCATTACGCTCAGGAATCACTCCCGTCCCCCAGCCGCCCTCGACGTCATCATTCGCCGTCCACGGTATCCCAATAATAGCAGTCAATCGTCCGTGTAGAACCAAGGCAGCACCGGATCCGACCATTGCAACACCCGTCCCAGGGCATGATCGACCTTCCCGCCAATCTAACACCAAAACCTTGTGCGCCGTTTCTAACACGTCTTTCGTCCTATCATCTTCCGTCGACCACCCAAGACGCAGGGGACCAACGGTGACGGCGCTGCATAGCCCTCGCCCTCGCTCTCGCCCTCGAGACCTTTCAAGAGCTGACAAACGTGCATTGGATGCCTCCAAGAAAATCCTCCGAATTCCTGTATCCTGTAGCTCGGATTGCCATCATTGCAAACCCAAAACTGCCCGCGTTCCACCGTGCGCGCGTCTCTTCTTCGCATTCACGTTCAGGGGCTATACTCAGGGAAAAGGGGTCTCGCTTCGATTCCAGTCCCTTCATCCCATTCACCAGCAGTGTTTGCGCCCCCACGAGGTCTGAGACCTGCTGGGCTCTTTGGAATCGATCGAGTCCACGGACGAGCAGCCGTTTCGACCTTTCTGTCGTCTGCCGCCGCTACTCCGTCGTGGAATCTCAAGCCGTAGTTTACTCGCCAGCATCCATCGTGTCCATCAGGAAGCCTTCTCGGCCTCGCTCGTTCCAGGATCGCGTTCGAATTTCATTCTAGAAAGGGCACTTGGAAAATCTCATACGCTTCCGTGCCGGCCCCAACATCGGATCGGCGGACCTCCGCGCAGACGATCCTCGTTGTTCGATAGACTTGGTCCCCCGATCCCTGCGACGCCCTGTTTGATTGTCATGTTGAGCCCACGTGCGCCCACCGCGTATCCATCAACGTTCATCCCTATCTTTGGCCG
This sequence comes from Colletotrichum musicola, assembly GCA_014235935.1. Classification (NCBI taxonomy): domain Eukaryota; kingdom Fungi; phylum Ascomycota; class Sordariomycetes; order Glomerellales; family Glomerellaceae; genus Colletotrichum; species Colletotrichum musicola. Next base: position 61,923 of record WIGM01000189.1, read on the forward strand.
TATAACGCTGCTTCTGCTATCCCCTTCCAAAACCCGTGGCATCGCGGAAATGTAACACTTGAGTCCTGCGTCTCAATCACCCCGTCGGCAATCGCAAAGATGGCTCTGAGCCAAGCTCGAGTAATTGCCAGGTAGTCGTCAAATCGCACGTGTCACGGCACGCCTCTTCAGGGTTCGAGAAGGACTCGCTTTAGTCCGGCCGGGAGACCCTCTCACCGTGCATCCAAGAACCTGCATATCCCCAGCTAGGACGAGCGGGCTGCTCTCCCCGTCAGTTCAAGCACAAGCCAGCCGTCCGCTCGTCCACCTGCTGTGTGGCGACGCCCACGAACTGGCGCGGCCTTTTCTTAGCTACACGTTCGTGCGCGGCACGCAGGGTCACACGGTGGCTTGCCGCCGTCTCTTCCTCTGCTCGCTCCGCCGTTCCCAACCGCTTCCGCCATCCGCCGTGGTGCTCGTTTCACCATGCACCGCCCACCACTTTCATCACTCTCACCTGTACCTGGCCTGGCCTGACGCACACATTTCCTCATCGCTGCTCGCAAGCAGACTGCCCGGCGGAGCGAATCGCACTCCGAAAGCCGAAGGCAGCTCTGCTTCTTTTCGCCCAACGCACCTCTAGGCAGATATTCGAGGGAGTAGCTGGCCACCTGCACTTTAGAGCCTACTCTAGTCTGTGTCTTGAGATCGCGTCGGACGATATGAGTAGGCCGTCAAACCACTGCCGAAAAGTGAGATGGATCGCCCAAGCGAAAACACGCGCCGCAACGAGAGAAGAGCCGCATAATGCTCATCTACCTGTGCATCGGCTACCATCAGATCCTGCGAGTATGCAAGGCCGGGCGGCAATGTCGACGCAGCCGCGGTACAGTAGCTCCCGCAGCATGCAGTAGTCGATGTCAAACCTGCAGCTTACTCAAAGAGGTGAGACGGCTTGGTCAGTCCTTTGGTGTTGATACGAGTTCCTTCCAGAACACAGGCGACACTGAGGAGACGCGACGATGGACCAGAACCTTCCAACGTAGCGCGACTGTGTCCTGTTAGGGCTTAGTGGTTTAAGCAAGGCATCACAAGGCGCTGTGTCCCTCTTACTCATGGCGGTTGCACTTGCCAGAGTTACACATGCAGCTGCGAGTCACCCTCTCTCATCGTCAGCCCATCTTCAGTTGGCAAGCTCGTCAGCTGAGTGTCGCGCAAGTGAACGGTGGTAAAGCGTTTACTGATCCGATCTACCTTATTACTCGCCAGTTCCGTGCCACCCCGCATGTGCGCGGGCAACCGAGGACAGAGTCTCTTGGACAGTTTGTTTCTTCGTTGTAAAAGCTTGCTCGCGTCGGAGATCATGGATAGGCCTTGGCCGGAACTTCGTTCTCTGTCGGCGTTTGCTTCAAAGCTGCAGCTGAATGGCATGCGGGCCAACTCTATTTCCTCGTCGACCATTCCCGAGTCATCCCTCCTGGCCTGGTCTCCCCGGCCTGAATCGTTCTGACTCTGCTGGCCAGACTTGGCATCGCTGGGCGTGGCAAGGCCAAGCGAGATCAAGCATTGCACCTGAAAGTCTTGTTGTCGTGGTGGGCGAAGGAGCGTAATCTGGAAGAGTTGTTTGCTTTTGAGAACTCAAGAAAAAAGTCTGCTATTTGATTTTGAAGTTCTTTTTGAAGGAATTACAAAGTCGCAGACCTTGTCCCTGAATTTTCAGAAGCAAATGGAAGAATTGTTCGATTTGCTGGTCTAAGTGCTCGCTCTAGGGGTATCAAATCCTCCACGCTGCCGCAATAGGCTTATTGGAGTTACATCGCCACTATGCATGTCATTCTTTTTTTTCGTCGTCAACCCAAACCCACCGAGTCCACTCCTTCCCGTCCTCGTGGCTATCCGTCGAATATGTGATCCGGCCGCTCCAGATCCGGCGGGGACGCCGACCCATGAAAAGGCCCCTCCCTCTGCCCGGCAGCCATCGCCGCCTTGGTCGTGGTGTTGGTGTCGGACGTGACGAGGCCCTTGGTGTACCCGCCGCCTCCCAGAGTGTCGCTGAGGTGGTGGCAGTCGCAGCTGTTCATCTTGGTGAAGGCGAGCAGCTTGTTGAGCACGGTGAACTCGACTTTTAGCTTGACGCTGTAGACGAGCGGCTTGCTCGTCGTCTGGAAGACGAAGTTGTCCGTGTACTCGAGCGCCACGAGGGCCACGTC
>WIGM01000190.1:0-63939 GCA_014235935.1 Colletotrichum musicola
GCTGGCGCGCTTCTCCTACCTCTGGATGATCTCCAACTCCTACACGGGTCGCCCGGCCGAGACATACACCCGCCTCAACCGCGAGCACGGCTCCCTCGTGCGCATAGGCCCCAACGACCTCGTCACCGACGACCCGGAGCTCTTCCGCCGCATGAACGGCGCGCGCTCGACGTACCTCCGCTCCTCGTGGTACGAGGCCACCAAGTTCAATCCCACCGACGACAGCATGTTCAACCTGCGCGACACGGCTGCACACGACAAGGTCAAGGCGCAGTGCGCGGCGGGGTACGCCGGCAGGGAGAACCCCTCGCTCGAGGGCGGGGTGGATTCGCAGATCCTGGCTGCCGTGGACCTGGTGAGGAGGAAGTATGTTAGTCCCGCGGGTGGCGAGGTGAAGCCGATGGACCTGGGGAGGGTGACGCAGTTCATGACGCTTGATGTTATCACGGAGCTTGCGTATGGGCGGGCGTTTGGGTACCTTGCGACTGACTCGGATTTGCATGATTATATCGGCACCAGCGAGGCTGCGATACCGTTTCTGCAGCTACTTGGCGAGGTGCCGTGGCTGCAGAAGGTTTTCTTGAACAAATTCGTCCTGGGAGCTGTTGGGCCGAAGCCCACGGACAAGTCGGGCATCGGGAAGCTCATGGGGTGAGTGGCCGTCTAACTGTCGTGGACGATGACGCTGACGGGATGCCAGGATGGCAAAGGACGTTGTTTCGGGTCGGTACGGTCCGGACGCTAAAGACGAGCGCGATATGCTGGTAAGCATACACAAACACGAGTTCGTTCGATGGAGTGCTATGCTGATAGGATCTTGACAGGGCGCTTTCGTCCGCCACGGCCTCACGCAGAACCAGGCCGAGATGGAGGTCCTCTTCCAGATCAGCGCGGGCTCCGACACGACGGCCACGGCCATCCGGACGACGTGGCTCTACACCATGACCTCGCCGCACGTATACAACACCCTGAAGCGGGAGATTATGACGGCGATCAGCGAGGGCCGGGTGTCGTCTCCGATCACCTTTGAAGAGGCCAAGCAGCTGCCGTATCTCCAGGTATGTTCTCTCTTTCCGAGCCTCCATTAGATCCAGAATAGTGTGGTAATAACAGCGGTCCACAACAGGCCGTCATCTACGAAGGTCTACGCATGAATGCCCCCTTCACCGGCATCTGCGCCAAGGAGGTCCCGCCCGGGGGCGACACCATCGGCGACGTGTTCGTGCCCGCCGGGACGCGCATTTCGCAGAACTTCTGGGGCGTCCTGCGTCGCTCGGATGTTTTCGGCCGGGATGCGGACCTCTTTCGCCCGGAGCGCTGGATCGAGGCGGATTCGGCGGCGAGGGATGTGATGGTCAAGACGGCGGAGCTGGCCTTCGGCCACGGTCGCTGGGGATGCGCCGGGAAGAATGTTGCGTTCCTTGAGCTGAACAAGGTCTATGTTGAGGTAAGACTGCCTTCGTTGGGTTCTTGACCTCTTGGTTCGGTAGCTAACGATGTTGCTGGGTTGCAGATGCTCAGGAACTTTGACTTTCAGATCATCAACCCCGAGAGGCCGTGGCACAGCGTTAACCACCAGCTGTTCATGCAGAGCGACTTCTGGGTCAAGGTCACCGAGACGAAGGCGGTCGCGAATTAGGCGGTTGGGAACGGGTTATTGATACATGGTTTTGCGCAAACGAAACACCAAAAGTCGTCAAAAATGTCTTCAAGTTTCGCGCTCTTCCGTTTGTACTACAACAGTGGACTCACTAATAGAGATCCATCCCGTTGTGTTCTATAGGGCACTTCAGTCAGCCATGCTTGTAGATGTTGCTAGCTTTGAATGAAAAAGACATGAATTCCAGGACCAAAGTCCGCTCCTTTGAAGATGGCAAATATCTGATTCGAATCAGTACCAACTTGCTCTTTACTTCAGAGTTCCAGGTTGACAAGAGGTTTGTTAACTTGGAGGTGTCTTACACGATCAGAGCCCCCCACGCCGCAGCCAAATTGGGCGCGAAGTGAAACAAACCTTGCGGCTTAGTGGAGGCGCGCCGCACCAAGACAAAGCAATCCCATCCTGGTTTAACTTCCCAGTGACAAACAAAAACAGCGTGCATCGAGGAGCTGAGGGCTGCATTGCGATAATTCGCGATTTGCGACTTGGAATCGCGAGTTTTCGAGGACTTTGCTTGATCCATAGGACATCCTGTTGCCCTAGACAACAAGGATCTGTCTGGTTCAGCCTTGGTGGCTCAGTGGTAAAGCGTCTCACTCGTAATGAGAAGATCGGGCGTTCGATTCGCCCTCGAGGCAAGATTTGATCCTTTTGCCCTCTGTGGGAAGTTTTTCCTTGATCGCAGGAATTTGTGAGATGCCGCTTCGTTTTGTCAAGTTTGAATGTCTTGTCTGTCTGTGTATCAGTCCATAAGGTTGAGCGTTGCCAAGAAGAACCTCAACATGATCAATCATGTAGGTAAAGAAAGGGTTGCACATTCCTTGGATTTCCATAGCTTGCGTGAGAGGGGTGGTATGGTATATTATCATTTCAAGCAACTGAACCTGACCTCAACTTATGGAAACCCTTATGGGTTTCAATGACACAGAAGCCTTGTGGACAATATCTTGGCAGTTTGATATCCATGGCATTCGTAATCGTCTATTGAGTCGTGAATCTACTTCTTGCGTATCAAATGGTTGAAGAATTCGCCCAAGAACAAGGCCGACCGCTTGGGGTAGCGTGTCTTCTCAGGGCTCTCAAAGTCGATCCACGTCGCGCCGAAGCGGTCGGAGTACCCAGCCGCCCACTCCCAGTTGTCCGTGAATGTCCAGCCAAAGTACGACTTGATGACAACGCCCTCCTGGGAAGCCTTGGCCACCTCAGTCAGGTAACTCTTGAAGAAGTCGACGCGGAACGGATCCTCAAGCACATCGTCTGGGCCCTTGGGCTTCCACTCGTGCTCGCCCTTGGCCGTCGTGCCGTTCTCGGTGATGTAAATCGGCACGCCGTACCGCGCCCAGATCCAGCGCAGCAGCTTCGCCCATCCCCAGGGGGTCGTCCGCAACCAATACGTGTCGCTCGCCGGCCCGCGCGGCACACCCTGCTTGTTCTCGTCGAACTGCTCGATGTTGCCCTTGTGGTCGTTGATGTCGGCCGGCCCGTCGCGGTGGCGCACGTAGAAGGCCGAGTACGAGTTCATGCCGTACACCTCGGAGCTGCCGAGCACCAGCCGGCTCTCCTCGGGCGTGAAGCGCGGCAGCCGGTCGCCGAGCTGCGCGCGCATAGAGGCCGGGTAGTCGCCCGTCTTGTACAACGGGTCGGCAAACCAGGCGATCTCGAACTCGCGCGCGCGCTCGGCGGCCTCGACGTCGAGGGGGTCCGACTCGTCCCAGGGCTCGGACCAGTTGCCGTGCAGCGTGATCATGACGGTCCCCTTCTGCGTCGGCTGGAACTCGCGCTTGTACATGTCGGCGGCGTAGGCGTGCGAGACGAGCTCCGTGTGGGCGACGATGAAGGGCTCCGTGCTCGAGTCGCCCTCGGCGTTGAGCTCGCGGAAGCTGGAGCGCGCGGGGGCGTGGACGCCCGCGGCGTAGCCGGCGAGGGTGTAGACGCCCGGCTCGTTGTAGGTGATCCAGTTCTTGACGCGGTCGCCGAAGCGCTCGAAGCACACGCGGGCGTAGCGGACGAAGTCGGGCGTGTACCGCTCCTTGTCGAGCATGCCTCCGTACCGGTCTTCGAGGGCCTGCGGGGTGTCCCAGTGGAACAGGGTGACGTACGGGGTGATGCCTTTGGCGAGCAGCTCGTCGATGAGGCGGTTGTAGTAGGCGATGCCGGCTTCGTTGACAGGGTCGTCGGCTCCGCCGAGGGGAATGATGCGCGACCACGAGAGGGAGAAGCGGTAGCCGCTGACGCCGTATCGCTTCATGAGGGCGACATCGGTCTTGTAGAGGTCGTAGGAACGGACTGCGTCGGCACCAGTGCTTCCGTCCTTCACTTTTCCCGGCGTGTGGGCGAAGGTGTCCCAAATGGAAACTCCTTTGCCATCTTTGTCCCAGGCACCCTCGACCTGCGCGGCGGCCGTCGCGAAGCCCCAAGTGAAGTCGGGAGGCAGGGCGCCCTTGATGGACTCGTCGAACTCGGACTGTGAAGCCATGGTGATCAGTGAGTGTTGTGAAGGAGGAACAGTAGAATCAGGCCATGATTACCTGGAGGAGCTGTACGTCTGGCAATATGTCTATGCCCTTCGCATCCTAACCCCACCTCTGTCCATCATGTGCTGATGCGAAAGCTCTCTCGACGCGACGTGAATGGAGGGGCGTTGGCTTGCGTCGGGATGAAGTGACGATGATTCGTGGAGAGCACATGTCGGCTGTAGCTTGCCCGATGGAGGGGAAGTTGATCGGATGGACGGGTGAAGCTTCTGTGGGGACCCCAAGTTCAAACCCCTGTTGCGGGAAGGGCAGCATGGATAATCCAGCTTGCGTGTCGTCGGCCTGTGAGAGGGTCGCCGGTAGTTTGGAGGTGTATGGCAAGGGTTGTACGAGGACTTGTGAGTTTGTGTTTATTTCGACGTTGAATTGAGTAGATTTCACTTGAGTTGTTGAAGAACATACAATTAGATCCTTTTGCCTCCTTCGCTATCTACACCTACGACATAGGGATGCCACGATGGACCTGAATACCGATGGGTGTCTTACGCAGAAATTGCAGCGCCTCTCATGTAGTGCGAAGAACTGAAAAGAAAGAAGAGCGATCTAAGATGTTCGTTTCAGGTTGTTACCTAAGAAAAGTCTGACTTGACATGTGCATTGCAGGCACATCCATGACCTACGATAGGTCCGACTTGGATGTCAAGCCAGTCGTTCATCACCGTGCTGCCGACCCCATTCTATCGCTCAGCTGGAACGAGGGAAGAGTTTTCCAGTCTCGAGAAGCTGGGCTCGTATTCTAGCTTTAAACCTCGGCGCATAATCACTCAAGCACTCGCACGAGCCGACGCGGTAAGACTGCTGGCGGAGGCATGAAGTCGCGCCAAGCAATCTGCCGCGCGTTGCTCCCGCATCGTCAGTTAGCAGTCTACAACATCAACATATCCAGCAGCATGGTTCGTTCGACTGTTTCAACACGTCATGCAGGGATTATACGCGCGCTCTCAACCAGTGTGCTGACGACTGATAAAACCCTCATATAATTGCCTTCGACCCCTGACTGAAGGCCCTGGAATTTTGGTAAATCGCTCACCCGAATCCAGCAACTGTACCGCCTACATTTGATGAACGAACACCAGATCTGGAGGCCTCCCAAAAGTCTCGAGGGAGATTGGACGCCAACGATTGTCAAGCGGAGACGGCCATGGTGACGTTTGACTGATTTTCAGCATCCGGATCATCCTTCACCTCGCCGAATTAGCAGCATCCCACGCCCGCCCCCGTACCAACCCCCTGAGCTGCAATTCCAGCGTGCTCGCAATACATCTCAAAAGCTCCGGCAATTTTTCAACACAAAGGAGCCATTGACTTCGGTACTCAAGCCTATGAGTTTTCACTTCGGCACCGAGAAAAGCAGGGAATGCCGCGAGCAGACGATTTAGGCTTTCCGGCGTCTCCGTCCAGCACTTGCAGCGTGCACATGACCGGGCACCGTGCCTCCCGTTCGGACTCTGACCCTACTGACGACGAGACATCACCAGACGAAAAAGAATTCTGCCCTCATTCCAAAGCAAGAAGAGCGTTGGAAGTTGTCCGATCTACGATGCCGATGTCTTGGTTTAACTTACTACTTGTTTTCGTTCCCGTTGGCCTCGGACTGTTCTTGGCGAACGCCAGTCCGATCCTGGTGTTCATTTTCAATGGGATCGCCATCGTACCATTATCGTCATTGCTTACGGGAGCGACGGAGAAGATTGCCAGCGAGGCTGGTGATACCATCGGGGCTTTCCTCAACATCAGCTTGGGGAATCTCGTGGAGCTGATATTGTTGTGAGTAACAAGCACATTCCTATAGCCATCTCTATCCAAGGTATGTTGCTGACTTTACTGTAGCATGTAAGTCTCCGACCGCATCATCATTGTATTCTCTATCTCGTCTGACCAAGAAAGTGTTGCCCTCAAGCACAACCAGATTCACGTCGTCCAAGCCTCGATTCTTGGCTCGATGCTCGTCAACCTGTTGCCAATCCTCGGCACAGCGCTCTGCGTTAGCGGGTACTCACACAATGACCCCGTTGTCAACACCACCGAGACTCAACTCTTGAGCTGTCTCCTGTTCGTTTCCGTCTTTGTGTTCTTGATGCCGGTACGTCGTGTCCAAATTGTGATGGCGGGTTCTGGAATGAGACTAACACAGGCATCAAGGCAGCTTTCTACTACACGTTCGACGATGCAGACACAACCAACCAGGCAGCTTTGACAATGAGTCGGGCATCGGCGGTGATGGTGTTGGTCGTCTACGCCCTATACTTTGCACATGAGCTCCGAGCACGCGCCATCACGAAGTCATATCGCGCTGCCCCCGTCGACTCGTACGATCTCGAGAGCTTGCCAGTGTCTCCGAAGCTTCTGGCTCAAAATCCTGTAGTGATGGACGATAGAGAAACCCAGAAGGCGGGCGAGATCGATCCATGCGCATCTGGCCCCGAAGACGATGGGTCACAGGAACGGAGGACCCAGAAGCCTAGTTTGAACCACAATTTAGGCCACACTAATACGCCTCCAGCATCATCGTACGATGAGTCTTCATCAGGCCTTGCGGCCTCGCGTCGCGAAAGCGTTAGTCGAAACTCATCATCCAGCAGGCTGGATTCTCGAAGACACTTGCGTAATCTCCGACGTCCTCGCCCAACCTTCGACGACACCGAAGATGACCCGGTAACCCCTGAAAAGACAGTGTTGCAGAGGCTCATCCCGGTTTTCATTCTCATCATCAGCTCAGGCTTGATGTCCATGTGCGCCGAATTCCTCGTCGGCACCATCGACGAAGTCACACACCAGGGCCATCTTTCCGAGGCTGTGATCGGCCTTATAATACTCCCCATCGTCGGAAATGTCGCAGAGTACGTTACCGTTGTCACTGTAGCATCCAGAGAGAAGTTCGACCTGGCGCTGGCCGTCGCCGTCGGCTCGTCTATCCAGATCGCGCTGTGTGTCGCGCCCCTGACCGTCGTCGCTGGGTGGACCATGTCTCGAGATCTGTCGTTCAACTTCAATCTGTTCGAGGTTGCGGCGCTGATGGGCACTGCTCTATTGGTGAGCCACCTTGTCTTGAGTGATGGGAATGGCGTGCTGCGGGCCAGTGGGCTCAAGGGAGCGCTGATGTGTGCTTGTTATGTGATAATCGGGTAAGTGGTGATCCCATCGGAACGAAAGCGTCCCGTCATGATGCCAGCTGCTAATTGCATGATACATGTAGGTTTGGGGCTTACCTCTCCCCAGAACTGGAGGATTAGTTGTGTCGTTGGGTGCCAACATTGTGTCACTTCTTCATGCTAGACTAGGTAAACTACTAATGAGAAAACGCTAAAGCGATCGCTCATACAACTTCCCAAGTTAATGTGTAATCCACTATGGTAGTCTTTCATCATCATTATTCATTCCCACTGACTCTTCTGACCCAAAACCTGAAGTTTGGTTCCGATGTCACCGTCTATCTTTCCCGCCGCCTAATGCTTAACCTCTGAACCATCCCTTGTATAGCAGAACGGACGACCGACGAGCTTTTCTTTTGCTCTGTCGTGTTGGAATCTTGAATGGTCGTATTGCTCGAATGAAAGCTCTCTGGGACGTGTTTCGGGGACTGCTTTGAGGCCTCAAGCTCACCATGCTCCTTGCTAACGGAGGCGGCCCCAGAGCTTTGCAAGCCTTCCTGGTCTTGGCTTTCCACGACTCCAAGACTCAAAATGTCAGCCATTTGTTGAGTTCCATGTTCCAGCACATAGTCAGTCAGAAACTGGTGGTTAGGGTTCTCGTGGAGGAGGTAGCCGTTCGCGAGCTGGCGCTTCACGTATTGTGTAAGCGATCGGACGACGGTGTAGTCGAACAGACACCACACTCTTGCTGCTTTCCTTCCCACGTATGGGTCAACCCTCCGCGTCCAGTGCGGGAAAGAAAAGACCCATTCGGTGTCAGAAGAATACGGCGGAGGTTCGTCGTCGCCAGGCCCGCCTAGGATAGCCAAAGCCGTTTTATCCATCTCCTCTAGGTATGGAACGTAGTCGCCTCGGCCCAGCCTTTCGAGCCAATGGCACTGCGTCAAGAACTCGCGCAACAGATCTGAAAGAGCCTCCATTCCCGTCATGTTGTCTTCGTCTGGTCGAATAGCCTTTGCGTGTCGGATCAGCGATGCGCAAAGGACTATGTGAACGTCGAAGTCGCCTAGATTCGTTGTCATCAAGTCGCTTGAGCTGTATTCTTCGAGAAAGTCTTTTACAGTCCGATGGAGATATTCAACCTTGGTTTCCGACCCGCCCTTGGTGAAGTCTGGCGCCTCGAGGAGTCCCTTGCAGCGACTCTGGAGTTGTCGTCTCATGACCTCGGCACGGTAATTCTGCTCCTCTGCATTCATGGCTCCAGTTGTTGTGTCGGACAGAGCTTTCAGGGGGTCCTCGTCGATGAAAGACAAAGAAAGCAGTCTTAGCGGCGACCGAGCATCGCCGCCGCCGTGTCTCAACTCAATGTCCTTGTACTCCCCGACGTCAATCGACTTGCTCGGGAGATGCGACGCGCGAATCGTCTGGAAGATGCGCGCCGCCTGCTCGAAGTAGGCAGGCTCCAGGTCGCCGAGAAGTTTCTTGAAGAGCGCCTCGAGGCCCGGGGGAAGCCCCAGCAGCCGCGACTGAAGATTCGCAACAGTATCGCCGTCGCGGAGTCCGTCTAGTAGTGATTTGACGACCAGCGTGACCCAGAGGAAAACGCCAGAGGCCTTCTGGCTGACTTCTTCGACTAGAGCGTTGGCGCTATTCTCGTCGAGGTTTTGCAGTTGAGCGAACATGGAGTTTTCGGCTAGCTTCTCCGACGCGAAGAGCCGGATGTCAGATTTGGTCAGATCTTCTACCCGTAGCGAGGGCTTGAGCTTGAATGCCTCCTCGAAGACGAGCCAGGGTCGACTTGCGACACAGACTTTGACATTCGACCTCTGGGACAAGACCCCGAGGAGATAGTTGGTGAGCTCGCCGCAGTCGCCGTCGAACTCGTCCAAGCCGTCTATCAGGAAGAAGAAGAACTTGTTCTCGTCGGAAACCATTTCGGTAAAAGCTCGAGACAGTTCAGACCACGTCCAGGGACGGGAGTCATAGCCGAATAGCCCTTGGTATCCCCATCTATCAGGAAACAGCTTGGCGATCTCCTGCGGAAACTGAGAGACGGTCTGGTGCAGCAGTGACTGCAGCAAACCGTTCTTGGACATTTGCATGGACGTGCCGGAGTTCCAGAAGAAGAAGCTGCCCGTGTAGATGCGATGGCTTGCCTTCCAGGCCTCCAGGCGAGACAGAAGCCGATGGTTATCGGAAAGAAACTTCATGAGAGTTGATTTGCCGGCCCCCGGCTTGCCGGTAACCCAGTACAGAGATTTGTCTGACGATAACCACTCGTTGAAGCTCGTCCACGGCTGCTCTTCGTCGTCATATGCAGAATGAGATGACCCCCGAAAGATCCATTCGAATGTCTTTTGGTGGGCTTCCGGAATCCTTTCGTATCTGTCTCGCATATCGGCGAATCTTAGAGACTCGAGAGTTCGGCGCTGCATCAGCTTCTCTCTTTCCCTTTTGGCTCCCTCTGAGAGAGACGCCGAGACAAGATCTAGGTAGGTGGTATTGTCGACGGTATTGGCGTTCATGCTGCGCTGCGCCGTTCGGAGCAGCTCGGCCTGCCATTCGCTTCCTGGCTTGAGCGATGTCATGATCTTGGATAGGGTCTGCTCGAGCCTCTCATCGCGACTGCGAGAGTCCCGTACCAGCATCTCCAACTGGTCTTTCAGGCCGGCTAGCACGATGGAGTCGATCTGGCGTCGGTATCTTTCGAGCCGCTGGGCCAGGTCCGCGATATCCTGCTCCTTCCAGACGCTTCGCAACGCCTGCCGGAAGCTATCCCATCTGGTCGCAGAGTCAGGCCTTTTGAGGCTCTCGATCGTCGCGATGAGCTGCTTGCAGAGGTCTCGCACGCCTTCGCAGAGCTTCGATAGCTCCTGCCCAATTTCGTCCCTGCCCATGGGCGCGTCGGTTGATTGAATTGCGATGCGACGGCTATGCGACTGCAGGGTCCGGGTAATCGCCTCGAGCTCGTCATTTTCCACAAGACTGCGTTGCGCCGAGTGATACAATTGGCGACCTTTCGAGATTAAATCGCTGGCGAAGGTGAGCGTCTGTACGATGCTGGCCGCGAGGCCGAAGGCGGACGCGGGATCCATCCTGCGTGGTGTTGATGAACAACGAGAAGGGTTGAAAGACGTGTAAAATCGCGAGTCTCGGCGACCCTTCAAGCCCCGCAGAGCCCGCAAAAAGACAACGCCCCCGGCGGAGCTGACAAGTCATGCGTGGCTATGGTACTGAAGAGGGTGAACTGCCACCCGCCCTACGTCATACCATGCATGAAAGGCAGAACCTAGTTATTACTAGGTATCGGAGTAAGCTAATTAGATTGAAGTTAGGTAAATTTGCAGAGTGTAACTTGACTACTGAGTCCATGCCTCCTACTAGACAAGTCCTCCCGTTGCGCCGGTCACTAGTTTCACGGTTTAGGTGTTATAATCACTTCATCAGGTTAGTAGTATGCTACGAATTACGTTATTATAGGTACATGAGGTTACGGGAGTTTCTCCCGGCCTAGTGCTTCTCATTGCCGTGGGTATCATCTGTGCTGGGATCTTCAACATGAACGTTGGTGTCAGCCTTCTTGAGCGTTTCTCCAGCTGAAATCGTCGCGGCATGGGCGTTCTCTCCGTCGAAGAGCCAAGAAATGTTCTCAAGAGTGCGACCGCGGGTTTCCGGGTACGTGAACCACACGGAAATCAACATGGTGACTAGAACCACCACGAAAACGAAGTAGTACTTCCACGCAATAGCTTCGAGGGCAATGGGGTTAATGAAGGTGTTGAAGAAGATCGCGGCCAGTGCGACGATGTTGCACGCCGCTACACCGAGGGCTCTCAGCTGGTAGGGCCAGATCTCGACGGGGTAAGCGATCAAAAGGGGCGTAAGGGCAATGTCGTAGCCGAGAAAGTAGCTGTGAAAGGTAGTGTTAGGAATCGATCACCGAAGCAACAATAGAATGTAAGTAGATGAAATACTCACATGAAGAGGAACGGTACAACAGCAAGGCCGGTTGGCGCATGCTGGGTTGCAGCAAAGCTACCCGACAGACCGGTCACAATAATGTAAGAGATGAGCATGATGGTGCCGCTGGCCATGAAGAGAGCCTTGCGGCCAACCCTGTCTACGCAAACAGCAGCAGCAACAGCCCAGATAAGGTTCCAGATCTGGAGGCAGGCGGAGATGAGCGTCTGGTCGGTGACGGATGTGATGCCGACAGACTCGAGGATGATCGCGAGGTAATACGAGACAACACCGTTGCCGGCCCTGTGCTTGTCAGCATCTGTAGAAGCCAATTCAAGGAGGCTGTGACCGACCACTGCGAGAATATGCCGAGCGAGACCGTGATCCAGAGACGGTGGCGGTTGCCGGGCGTGGACCACAGGTCGGACCAAGAAGTGTTCTCCTTCGCTTCCCTCTCAGCCTTCAGAGTCTCCTCGATCTCAGCCATCTCAAAGATGACCAAGGGGGCGTTGACGTCGCCACCACAATGAGCCCTGGCAAGGTTGGCGCGGGCCTCATCGGCCCGGTCTTTTGAGACGAGCCAACGGGGGGACTCGTCCATCATAAAGAGCGAGGGGATGGTCATGACGGGCAGCAGAGCCATCAGACCAGAAGGGATACGCCAGGAAGCCGAACCCTCCATGTTTCTAGTGCCAAAGGTCTAGTAACAGAGCGTTAGTGATTGATACTTCGTTCGATCCGTGGTCCGGGTGAGACTGTACCGCCCAGGCAGCGACGATAGCGCCGATGTACCATCCGGTGTTGTACTGCAACCAGTTAGCTTCGCCCCCAATGTCTATGTGTGTTCTGGGGAAGATTATGTGACTTACAATACTGGAGGCAATGCCTCGGTGGGTCGGGTAAGCGTTCTCGGCGATGAGCAGCGGAGCGCCGACGGACAAACCCTGGGAGACTCCCATGAAGAAACGGCCGGCGATGAAGGCAGCCACGTTGGGCGCGGCCGTCTGCAGAGCTGTGCCACCCATGGCGACGAGGACACTGAGCCAGAGACCAGGCTTACGGCCCCATCGATTGCAGATGATGGCGGATAGCGGGTAGCCAACGACGGCACCGAGAGAGTATATGGCGTTGACGAAACCGAGCCAGGCGCCCGTCGGGTTGGACATGAAGGCCTTCCACTGCGGCAGGGCCAGGAAGCCGTTCATGATGGAGCCGTCGAAGCCGTTGGAGCTCGTGAAGAGGACGAACGAGGCGATGCAGAAGTTGAGCCTGAGCAGGTGAGGCTTCTTCCACCACCGGACGCCATCGTTGGGGAGGACGCTGGCCAGCTCGAGGCCGACGGCGTTGGCCTCGCTGGCGGTAGGTTGTTTGACACCGGCACCCATGATGGCCTAGATGCAAACAAAAAAGATGAGACGGTAAGATGTGTGGAGTGGATGGAGGGGGAGGATGCGTGAAGGCACGACAAGGCGATCATCCCGAGCGAGAAGGGCGAAACTTAAGGGGTAACGCGACATGGACAAAGGGCAACGCGACTCCCTCGGTAAAGACATCAGCCCAAGAATAAGGGCCGAGTATGGCACACCACTTTCGGATGCATGTCGTCAGAGTTGACCCAGGAAGTGGGTTCAGTTCCCCAAGAAAACCCAGCTTCGAGCGAGTCCCCGGAAGATCCAACGAAACCCCAGATATCCCAAGAAAATCACCTTTGGGGAAAGAGTTGAGTCCTGGGCACCCCCCGGTCCCGACTCTCTGGGCAACGAACGACCAGGTGGGCCCATTGGCCGGCCGCCCACATCGCTGAGCTGCGGCCGAGCCCCCGGCGCTGTCGAACGGGATTGACACCAACACCCCCCCGGGCTGAACTTCCCGAACCTGGGATTAATGGAAGGTGGAAGCGCCATCAAGCTTCGACTTCGGTCGAGATCACGGAGATGGGTTCGGATCATACGAGGCGGACAGAGCCGCGTCAACACGTCGTCCGAACGGCATTCTTCTGCCCGCATCTGCGGGCCATCACGGGAGCATTGTGCTGGATTTCGTGGGTTGGCTTATAGACCTGGCAATGAAGCACAGTACAATCGCTAGAGTTGAGCACTTCAGACTTGATGGTGTTGAACAAGTACGAATACGCGTGTATCGAAAGGCAGACGTCGATCAGCCTATGGATAGGTTGAGAGCATCTTGGCCGCATCTGGACCGTCCGCTGAGGCTGAACTGTCGTGATCTTGGTCCCTGTCTGTCACCCATGGCAGTAAGCTTCGTTGCAATGTGACCGCGCATAAGTTGGAGCACGTACGACGTCCTCTACCTAATACGGGTTAAACCACCCCGTGCCAAGCAGTGTCCGAGTCTCATTGTTGATGTTAAGACCCACTTCGTAATCCATCATGGGCTCGTTGTGCGTGGGATCGGGAGTTGGAGTTCCTTGGCGGTGGTGCTACCGGCAGGCATCTGTCAAACCGTGAGTGAGGTTTTTCACCGTCTCCAGCGTAGACACGCAAATGCGGATATGGGCTTCCCGAAAGTCGTGTGAGTCTAGGCCAGCAGAAGACCGAGTTTGGGGGCAATTGCGGTCAGGATATGACATGTTTTCGATCAGAGTAGTCAGAGTAGGAGCAGAGGCAGGGCCACAACGGCACGTGTTGTATGATGTGACGATGCGGTGGCTGGGGGTCCGGGAATAACCACCCCGGGGAGAACTCCGGGTTGACCTCGGACGACCTCGGATAACCCCGGGGCCCCGGACGGATCACCGGACCGTTTGACCACCTGAGGCCCACCCCAAGCTGGTCTTGAATCATGTCCCAGTAGTCACGTTGATACTACAGCCATGGTGTTAACGGGCTACTTAACTCCCCGAGCAGGCATTTGCGAGCGTTGACCCATCATGAGGCCGTAAACTCGAGACACGATTGGTTTAGACTGGGTGGGTGGGTTCGCTCTAGGTATCTTACGAAGTACTTGCTAGAGGTGAAGCAGGGACTTTGTGGCTCGGCAAACTACCGCAGTAGGCAAGCCGACAGGTAAAGGCAACCTGAAAGTCTGGGGCGAAGAAGGCGCCCTCAAAGGCCGACTGAAAAGGGGGGAGGGCTAGACTCTCACGGGTACGATACGCGAATGCTGTACGAACTGCCCCAGATAAGACCAAGAACATAACCTGGAACCCGCGGGCAAGTGACGAGCCTACTTCGTCTAATAGAGAAGGAACTAGGAAGGCCAAGATCTATTTGGCCGAAGAACGGCCATCTTGAAACCTAACTGGTGTCTATGGACTGCGGATATTCCGGATTGCGTCCACGAAGCGGAGAATTATCAACTTGAATACTCCCTCCCAGTCTCTTCCCCGCGAATCCTCCGCATTCAAACTGACCAGTGATGGGGTTGCGGCGCCCTGCTTCTTAATGCCAATGTTCCCTTGGGCCGGCGCCTGTTCTGGGCCCGAAATCACTTTGCAACGCTCTGGGGCACGAGTGAAAGGCCAGAAGGCCCTGGTCGGCACTCTGTTTTGCCACGTAGGCAGTCGGACATTCAGCCGAAGAAATGCCATGAAACCTTAGAATTGGCATGATGCATCCATGATGCATCGTATTCTCCATGTTTGTTGCGGAGCTGATGTCGCAAAGGTTTGACAGAATCTGGGGAAATGGATGCTACGTCTTTCCTCCACTAGTGTAGTGTAGAGGCCACATTAATGTCCGATCGTGTCTCGCACACCTGGGAGGGATCAGGGCAGATCTGCTTGTGCATGGTCTCCGTATCAAATTTGAGTCAGGCACTACCTGTGGCGCTCGTTACTGGCATGTCATCGTAGTCAGTCAAGGAGCAAAAGCACGACTTTCATCGATTGGACGATATGCTCACACCAGAGCTGCATGGGTCGAATGAAGACTGCTATTGGGCTTGACTGAGTATATGTTGCTCCGTTGTCATGTGACCATGGACATGCTACAGGCGAATCTTTACTTCACTACTTCTAATGTCAAACAAAAAACGAATCTGTCAACGTTTTCTACCTCGTCAGTCAATTTTCCCCTCACAGACTATAGAGACAGCAGCAACACACCTGTGCTTCACTTAGGATTTTGACAACATGATATCCTAAATGGCGAAGAACAAAACGAGCAAAATTTGAGTTCAGACATCTCACAATTGGCTTCCGCTAAAGGACTATAGCTGAGCAACCTGCCACATTGGGTTCAAGCACACAGCGCTCATTTGGTGCCCTGTAAAAGTTTCCAGCAAGTCTCTCAAGGAATCTAAACTTTTGGTTGTAATCTACGGCCATCATTTGAGCACATTTCCCTCTCTGACCGATAAATGGTAAATATTTGACACATGCTTACAACGATAGCCATCATGAGATCACATTGCCTTGACGCTGATCTCATAATTATATAGCCGATCTGTTACGCGACCGGGACGACAAAAGCGCTTCTCTATGCGAGATGTGACAGCAGCAATGTTCGAGCACGTTAATTGAGCAAATGAATTCACGAACTAGCTTCGACTCATTTAGGCCTTAACTCTAAAGCAATGATTCAATTACTCTTTTATTCGACTCGGACCTGCCCACATATATAGTATGCATGTAGCGGAGCATGCGTGACTTAGCGGCGAATCATCACCGCATCATAGGTGGGTTTGGAATAACGCTAAGCGAGTGATGTCAACAATCAACTCACCATCAGGCTCAGAACCAACTTTGCCGCCGTTGAAAATATCCGTCCTGAGAAATTTGTAACGTTCTTCATCTCTGAAACCGGCTTTTCAACGCAGACAAACAAGATAAAAACCAACCGCACGATCGGCACTACGCTATTGGCAGGGTACAACACAACCTAGCCTCCATGTCTTCTTCGCCACCCGACAAAGAGAAAAGCCGCGAGGAAAAGATCCTCGAGCAGGCGGCCGCCAAGCTAAAAGAAGCACAAGACGAGTCTTTCGCTGCCGAGAGAGCCCGCCAGCGAAGCGATGAGGTCAACGACCCCGAGGAGAAGCAAAAGATGCTGCACGAAGCGGCCCAGCACGAGAAGAAGGCTCAAGCTCTGTCCAGAGATGCCAAGCGTCTACAGAGCGGTATTTGGCAAGGAGGAATGGGTGGTGCCGGAATGGGCGCCGGCCTTGGAGCCGGCCTGGGCGCCGGTGTCGGAACGGTGGTATCGGCAGTCGTCGGAGGTGTGGCCGTCATACCGACGACGGCGGTCGGAGCCCTGGTCGGCGTTGCGGCTGGCGCTATACATGGACCTTGGTACAGCTTGAAAGATTGGGCGAAGGAGAAGGGGGCCGATGGCGACGCGACTGTTAAAGAACCTGGTGAGCAACCCGAACCGGAACAGGCGGACGGGAGTGAGATGAAGAAGTGATGGTAGTATTGGGATTTTTACCTATCATAGCAAGCGTTCTGTTATCAGGCAACAAAGAGGACAGCAGGTGGGAGATTGCAGCAAGTACCCAGTTTAAGCGATTGCATTTTACTGCCGAAAGTTCATAGTCTTTTCAATATCTGCATCAAATTGACATTCGATACCCACACCCTTTGCTCGGTTTCCCTACAAGTACACGTAACAGTAAGGTCCAGAAAGAGTACTCATCGCATCGCGGATCTTGATACCCTGGCCGGCATATCCGTAGTCAAGGAAGTCGTCCAAAGTAGTGTTGGGACTGGGAGGCATGTTCAGAAAGGTGTTGGTGCCGGCAACAGCGCGATCCGTGAACTGGCGCTCATAAGGCGAGAGCATCTGCCAGATCCACCAAAGACGATCGACCATGCCATGGTGGAGATAGAACACGGGATCACCTGGCAATTTAGAATCAGTAGACTTTCGTTCAAACTTGCCCTCCTTCAGCCCTTTTCGGGAGAAAGCCGTACCTGGAGAAGTAAAGAAGTCGCGAGCCGGATCGCCGCCAAAGGAATAATGACCACCAGCGTGAATACCAATCTTGAGGAGTTTAGCGATGAGAAGCTATACAGACTCGGGAGATACAAGACTGCTCACCTCGGGGGAAGTAGGGTCGCCCTGCATCTCGTTTTGGAAGGCATCGATGTCCTGTGGAACAAGGATATTGTGGATCACGGCCGATGCGTTGGAGTAGCGGCGGTTGATCGCGGTGGTGAGGTCTCGCTTCAGACAACGAGGGTTGTGGGCAAATGGACCCTCGGGGTTGGCCCCCGTGCCGCCACCCGGGAGAGTCAACATGACGGGCCCCAAGTTGACTGTGAAATTCTTGAAGGGGCCGGACTTGACGCAGCCACCCCCATTGCCGGTGGGAAGTCGCACAATCTCCTTGCCATCAATGTCGGCGATAATCAAGGGGCCTTGGTTCGGAACGTGCTCTCCATTGCCGGACATGGAAGTTTCACTGCCGTCAAAGATGGGCGAAGTCTCGAGGCCGGTGATGGCTGTCTTGGTCCAGTCCCAGTACTATGGTTGGAGTCAGTTTAGTGCTCGCGTACGGAAACAACGCGAAGCTTACTGGTTGAGTCCCGGTGTATCCGCATTCCTCTCTGAGTGCCTCTTCGTACAGCCACGTGTAGTGCCTATGCCACGAGAGGAAGTTGCCCGTCAGGTGGATAGAGAAGGTCTGGTTGACATGCGTCGTGACAAAGTCATCAAACCGGGTCTTTGCACCCGGCACAATCTCGGACGGAGTGCGCGCAGGCTTGGACGTGAAGCATCGCACTGCCTTGATATAGTCAAGCCTCTCTTGCTTGGTGAGAGAACCCCTGGTCCAGGGTCAGCTTGGGCCTTAGTGTCTTAGACTTCAGTGATATTTACTCACCACTCCTTGCGGACCTTGATGCTCCCCAAGGTACAATTACTTCCCCGCTTCTGGAGGTCGCCGCTATTGAGGAGCTCCTCAGACTTTGCAAAGGCAGACTGAGCAATAGATGCCAGCTCCTCGACGCCTTCGGCGGCAGCAGTGGCGCCGGCATCATCCTGAGGTACCGGGTTTCCCAGAGCGCTAGACGCCGCCTGGAGAGCGAAAACACTGAAAGACAAGAAGTGCATATTGATCCTGACCAACAAAGATGTTGAAGGTGGCGAGCGTCCAAGACCAAGCAGTTGCCCGGGACCATAAGGATGACTTGGAAATGGAGGCACTAGCTACATGATAGTTATATAATGCCGCCCAAATAACACCTCGCTCTTAGGAAAGCTGTGAGCAGAGGCTAGCCCTCGCCAAGACGCAAGATGTGTAAGGGTCTATTGGCACGTCTAAAGGTCGCATTCTGCATCCGCAACCCGCTCGGATTCGAATCATGAGTAAAAAACGACGCAGCCTCGGGAGCAACCCTCGTCCGAGGCGGCTCGCGTACAGGGTTGCTGCAGGACATCCCCTGAGGAGGCATCAGCACTAAGGTTACACAGGACGGGAACGATTCCCCGGTGCACCTACGGCAGGGAAGTGGACAACGAGGCCTCTCGGTTGGCTCTCCGCGCCCGAAGATGCGGCAAAGTCGGCTCGATAAAACTTTTCACGGAGGGCTAGAACGGGCAATGGAGCCATTCATTCTCGTGGCTGCCCAGTCGGTGAGTTGTGGTCTTGAAAGTCGGAGCCATGATCCACGGTAAAGCTGCACGACTCCAGGCTTTCATGGATCGTCCTGGACCTTCGCTACCACTACAACGGCGTTTGTGGGTGCCAGGTACCATGGAACCAGTAACAAGGGCAAGCGAAAGTGAGCCTTTGCAAGACCCTGGCAACAATCGCCTCGTGTCGGGAAATGCCACCAACCACACAGCAGTACCTCAACGCAGAACTGTCATCGCGGTGAATTTTGCGGTTGTCAAGTCGGCCGTCAGCCCACATTCCGTATTCTGGCGAGGCTAGAGATAAGATCATACGCTGCCTTCAACTGTCTTGGTCGCTATCAAACTTCGTACCTAGACAGTTACGAAACAGACAATTGGAGTTGAACGTATCTCATTGATGTCTCTCTAGAGAATGATTGGACGAGCTTGCCTAACCCGGCCTCTACGTGTCTACATATTTGTGCTATTCTACCTAGGTACCTCGAAAGAGTTCATCAAGATGGAAGATTCATGCGAACGGTCGATTCCCCCGCTGCAAAGGCGGCGGACTTGCGGCGTCAGAATACCCCTGGTAAGTTATTTTCACTGCCGGCTAATTACATCGGGCCGCATGTCTTCTCCGGGCCACCTAACAGTTATGGAAAGGCGCCGGGATAGCTTAAGAATATCATTGGTTGGGCCGCACTCAAGGTGCGAGGTCGAAGCTAGTGTCGGAAACGATAGCTGTGCCAACGTGGCAAAGCCAGACTCATTAATACCCCGAAACTCCGACTGATGGTACGGATTCTTCCGGAATATTAGGACATTCGAGGCAAGACCCTTTGGCGGGCCGGATCAGCGAAGACCATACCTAATCTTGTACTTAATTTCAACTTCGACAGAAGCTCGGTTCCGAGCCGGTCCGTTGATTGTTAAGTTCGAATAACGGTACTGATAACCAATGGCTCGCCCATCCAAAGAGATTCGGTCCCATTTTACATGGCTATTTTCGAATCGGTTCCTCTTTCGCTATTCTTAGGACATCTGAGCTCTGCTACAAACTCCACTTCAGTTCAATGATGTTCCTGCATTCTCCCTCAAAAAGGCCGGCTGCTTCTCGCCAGCCTGCCATTTATACTTACTTCCCGGATGATCCTCGGGCAAGCGTCTGGAACCGATGAACACTTCCCTTGCCGTAGCATCCTCCTTCTCAACCTTTTCCCTGAAAAGTCCCCGGGCGCGGAGTTCGGGCAGCAGGTAGTCGATGATGTCCTCGAAGCTTCCTGGGTTGGTGACGTGGGCCAGGTTGAAGCCATCGACGTCGGCAACCTGAACCCATCGCTCTAACTCATCGGCGACTGTAGTAGGACTGCCCACGATCTTTGCACCGAGACCGCCGATGCTGAGGTACTCAACAATTCGACGCTTCGTCCAGGGAAGGTTGTTTGTGCCGGGAACGGTGTCAGACCAGCGTTTGACGATGGACTGGATTCGAGGAGAGTCAGTGACGAGGAAGTCTTCGTCATCCGGATACCCGGAGAGGTCGATCCCTGTCCAGCCACCGAATAGAGCAAGAGCACCTTCTGTATCGGCGTATTTGAGGTACTCTTGTCTCTTGGTCTCCGCTTTGTCGTCTGTTGGCGCCACAATGATGTTGATGCCCACGATGACCTTGATGTGCTTCGGATCTCTCCCCTCCTTGGCTGCGATCTTTCGAATGTTCTCAACCGTTTTTCGAACGCCCTCTGCGGTCTGGCCGCCGATGAAGATGGCCTCGCCGTGCTTGCCACCGAAGCCGTTGCCAGCCTCAGAGACACCGGCTTGGAACAGAAAAGGTGTCCTTTGGGGCGATGGCTCGACAAAATGGGGTCCAGGAACGTCGAAGTATTTTCCCTTGTGGTTAATCCGGCTGACCGCGTCATGAGCGATGTAGGTACCGGTCTCGAAATCCGCCAGGACGGCGTCGTCTCGAAAGCTGCCCTCCCAGAGCTTGTAGAGAACATCGAGGTACTCGTGGGCGATCGCGTAGCGCTCGTCGTGGGGGATCTGCTCCTGCAGGCCGTGGTTCCGAGCCGCGCTGTCCAGGTACGAGGTGACGATATTCCAGGCCAGGCGCCCCTCGCTCAGGTGGTCGACCGTTGACAACCGTCGAGCCAGCGCGTACGGCTTTTCATACGTCAAGCTTGCTGTTACGCCGAAGATGAGGTTCTTCGTGGCTGCCGCCATGGCTGGGACCAAGTACAGCGGGTCGTTCACGGGAAATTGGGCTCCGGAGGCCAGGGCTGGGACGACGTTGGCAGGGCCTTTGTACACGTCGTACGGACCCAAGGTATCGGCTATGAACATGGCGTGAAAGCCGGCGTCGTCCAACAGCTTCGCGAGGTCGGTCCAGAAAGACAGCTTTTTGTACTTGTCTGTCTTGTTGCGTGGGTGTTTCCAGAGACCCGGGGCCAGGTGACCGGGAGTGTTCATTACGAATGCATTGAGAATGATCTTCTTCTTGCTGTTCGGCCGATCATTGCCGGACGGCGCGTCTGTGGTGTTGGTCATGATTGAGTTACCGACTGTTAGGCGCTTTCTCGGAATGTCTGATCCGTTGTGAATACTGGCTTTCGGTGCGACTAAAAACTCTGTTCAAGCATATGAATTCTCTGTTTTCCGGCGGGAAGAGTCAAGCTATATTCTCTTCGAAAATAACGATAGCGCTATTCGTAGTATTCGGAATGCCCAATAGCTTGCGCGGGATGACGTGAGAGTGGACTTCTTAACCATATTGCACCATCGCACGCAACCCAGTGCAAACCCCGCGTCATCAACCCCCTCCATACGTTAGCCACATGGTAGGTAGCATTGGTCGTCTGCACAATAGCCAGTATGTTACTGTGAAGGGCCTAAATTATGCAGTCAATCATGTCTAGATAGGTACGTTGCGGAGGTGAGGGCATGGAAGGTGTGATGTATGTGTTCTTGCAATATTGGGGCCATTGTGCGACGAGTACGTCCTTGATGTTGCGTTACTATGTGGATTGAAAACGTCTTTTTTATGATGATGAACCTCTTTAATGTCTTAAGTCGCACGTATGTTATTTTTGCTGTATTGCAGGTCATTTTCAGCATCTCCGAGTTCAGCAGAAGTCTCCCAGTTTCCATCGATGATAGATGGAGATCAACTCTACTGTGGGTTTATCCTCGCTGCCAGCGATCTTCGCCGGCAGCGTGGCCGATGCCTCAGCCACCGGAGCGGAACTACGCAGCTCCGTATCACGCTCTGAGCACGTGACCGGCCTCGGCGCTGGTCTTGATATCCAGCGCCGGTAAGCTCCTCCTCCTTTCTCAGACAATCAATCCATCTTCATCGCAGTAATACGTCCCCTACGTGACGTACGCTGCCACCCCGCCTGTGAAACCAACATCTACTGTATGCTGCACAGTTGGATTAGAACTCTGCTCCATTCATCGTATTTTGAGCCTTACCGTCCGCATAGGCATGGAGAAAGCCGCCAACAGAATGACCTCTTGTCATCATGCGTCCATCGACGTGGTGCAGCAGTGCAAAGAACGTTTTCCTAGTGGCTCGGAAGAAGCCATGTCAGCACAAACAAGGTGATTACGGGCGGAATCTTTTCGGCGAGAATGATACACCCGATAGCATTTAAAAACAAACAAAAAGACACAATCTGGAAGGGCCGTCAAATCGGAGGTCTAGACCCCGCGGGTGCACCAGCTTTTCGGGGCGGAGTTCCTGGACCTGACCAACTCTCTTTCAGGCTTGGCTCGAAATCTGGGTCAACTTTAATCGGCTTCATGGCTCGATTGCGGTTGCCAGGAACCCGATGAGTTAATAGTCTTTCGGCTATGGGCTAGACTCTGTTATTTAGTTTAAGCATCAATCATTTGGGTGAGCAAATGGACTGATCCATTGGATATCTTCGAGATATTCCAGCACTTGAGCTACGTATAAGACATCGATCTTTGTAGCATGTCTACCTGTACTGTGGCTAATTGCAGATCACCTACTCGAACTAAATCTTACTTTTCAGCAACCCACGTGCAGGCGGAAACATGGCACACGTAGATGAGTGGATGAGTATACCTGCGACATCTAAAGGACTTCCAGTATTTTCTCATGATTTGCACGACGTACGCCGAGGTAGGTGACCCGACTGATCGCGTCCTTTCAGCTCTTTTTTGCCCAAAACCAGTCGTGTCCGGAAACAGCCGATGAGCTGTACAACACCGCCCAGTAGAAATGTCTCGCTCTCGGCAAAGCCAAACTCGATCCGGCGACCGGACCATAGCCAAAAAGCTCATCGGGCTGTGTTCCCACGCGTCGAGCTCTAGCTGATCGAGAGATCGGCCTAGACATCCGACGGAACCGAGCCCATCATGGCCGAAATCAAACAGTCGTCCTGGCCAGACGGTGTCGTCCACGCCACTGAGACAGACCCTTTGACGGAAAGGGCCGCCTCCTGCTGGAATGCTCACCCGTCACTAGAGTGAAGCGCACCGATGATTTCAAGGTAAGGGTCGCCCTGTTTTCTCTCTCGGGCGCAAAAGATTCTGACGTTTTGCATGGTATTTTCCATCGTCACAGCTTCAAGTCACGGACGTCATTATCAGGGGCAAAGGCTTCGGTGAATATTGCTCCTGCTATTCGGCCCTTTTTATTGCCCCAGGACTTCCCGGAGACATTCAAGACACAACGTGAAACGTGTCGGCTCTAGCTGGCTTCTTTCCTCAAAACCACGATGCGTCCTTTCCAGCTGGTCGCCTTGCTGGTCGCATTCTGTGCGACGACGATTATCGCCCAGACACCAACGTCTCTTCCCGACATCCCTGGGCTGTCACTCGACGACAACCCACCTTGCGCTGTAAGATGAGCTCTAGGCCCAGTACCACCCGAGTCTATCGCTGACAGCTGCGAAGATACCATGCCTCTTGTCAGGCCTCAACCAGACGACATGTCCACAGAACAATCAGACTTGCCTCTGCCAGGATCAGGCGTTCATCACGTACGCGATAGGATGCACGGCCGTGAGCTGTCCCCTCAAGTCTACACTCGGTAGGGATATGTGAAGCACCTAGCACATATCAAAGCTCTTGCTGACGTATCCATGTCATCGACAGCGACCCAAAACCTCACATGGACGGTGTGTGACTTCCCTTTAAGCGACGAGGTACCGAAAACAAAAGTCGTCCGTATGGTTCTGTTCGCCGTGCTCCCGACGCTCTCGATTGTGTTGCGGATGGTTGTCAAGGTGGCGCGGCTATCGACTTGGGGTTGGGATGACTATTCAATCCTTTTGGCATACGTGAGTGTTCCTACCTACTTTGACGGTGATGCTACAAACACTAACTCGGCGACATAGGCTATTCTCGTCACATATGTGTCTATGCATTTCTACCGTAAGACTTCTGTCGTATCATGATGTGAACGTCTCCAGTAGCTAAACAGTTTCTCAGTGGAGGACAATGGAGCTGGCAGAGATCTCTTTACGCTCACCGATCGCCAAATCACGAACTTCTTCAAGGTACTGCTACCGCTACATTCCTCGATGAACATTGAATCGTCATCTTCTGACACCGGATCATATTTAGGGTTTCTACGTCTTGCAGCATTTGTACCACTCATGCATCGACTTGATCAAGGCCTCGATCCTGTTCATGTACCTCCGGATATTCCACCTCCCCGACGAAAAGATCCGGATCGTACTCTGGATCACCCAGGGCGTCAACCTCACGAACGGGCTCATCTTCATCTTCGTCGGTGTTTTCCAGTGCCAACCCATCAGCCTGGCCTGGACACTCTGGACCGGTGAAGCAACGGGGAAGTGCATCGACATCGTCAAGCTCGCCCTGGCCCACGCCAGCATCAACATCGGCCTGGACGTGTGGATTCTCATCCTGCCGCTTACGCAGATCTGGACGATGAACCTTGCGCGCAAGAAGAAGATTGGAATTATTTTCATGTTCAGTCTCGGTCTCTTGTGAGTATCCCCCCCTTTTCCCACCATGGCTCGGTCTTAGTTCTGACGCCCTTCGTAGCTTGACCATTGTGAGCTGCATCCGCGTGACAGCCATTCTGCAATTCAGATCACAGCCTCTAAACCCCACCGGTACGTAACGAAAAACTATCGCATAGCTAGCCGCCTGGTGAGCTCTGACTAACGAACCGCCCTTCCAGTCGCCATGATGCCGAGCGTTATCTGGGCGGACATCGAGCTGTACGTCGGCGTTTTCACGGCCTGCATCCCCAACCTCCGCCAGTTCTTCGTCAGGTTCATCCTGCGCAAGTCGGAGAAGAAGACACGCCTCAGCTCGGCTGTGTCGGGAGACCAGTCGACAAAGAACTCCATGGCGAGCAGAAGCAGAAAGCCGCCGACGCTCGCGCAGCAGCTGAGCGAGATCGACACCATGGACGACGGCCACGACGACCACGACGGTCACGATGGCTCCTTGAATTTAGGCACGTATGATCAACATATGGCATGCCGCAGCAACATGATCTATGCCCAGGAAGTGTGAAAACAGATTATATCTGGACGCCAACAAAAGTCTTTTCTCTAATATGTACTCTTTTCTCAAAAACCTCGACAGATCAGCGGCGTATGCTTCAAACTATTGTTGGGAGTTAATCTTCATATATAAATACCAATACCACTTTAGCGGCTGGTCTCCGTCATGATTGATACCTAAGCATCCTCAGTTGAACATCCAATGAGAAACACGGGAGGCACCATCGGTCTTTCCGTCTCGTCAACACATAAAGCAAGGCACCGGTGGCCTGCCACTCAAATTCATGATATCTGACGAGCACAAGTGCCCACACTTAACAAGAACGGTTCCGTGCATGCAACCCCCCACACCGGGAGCTAGGGGAGAATATGGAGCAGATTCTTAGTTGCTTCGGTTAAGCCCCAGAAGAATCTTGTTCGCCCAGCGTCGTATCCAATTTCAGAGCCCCCATTCAGAGACACAGTAACAGGACCCATAATCGTGGCTTGAAGAATTTGTTCAAGACGTTCTCATGACGTTTTAAGGGTCTATGGCCAAGGATCCGGGCTCGACTCACGAGACGGAGCGAACACATCCAAAACTAAGCAGCGGCCAAGTGTTCAGCATTGACGTTTTGTCTTAGCCCCAGCCATGGTCAATATCCAACATCGGAGCACCTCCCGCATCTGACAGAGAGGCCGTTGTCGCTTCGGGAGCGATCTCACCTTATCAGCTGAGGAAGGGGCCGTACGTTACAGGGATCGGCAAATCAACGCAAAGCGTCACGACGATCCCCAACAATAACTGCCCCTGCGTCCGAAGTGCCCCAGCACGTTAAGGTTGAGTTTGCCTTACGAACCCTGGCGCTCAGGGGCTGAATTGTGGGATCTCGCTGGCGATACTTGCTTTAACTGTAAGTTTCTGCCGTGTCTACAGAAGTCCCATTTCCATGACCGTCGCCTGCGGAAACACGAGCACTACGGGGAGCCGGGGCAGTTTACATCTAACCTCACTTCAATACTATATTGTTACGGTTCTATCCTCCATCGGTACCGCCGTCTGCCTCGGAAGAGTGCAAATTAACTATATCCATCGCGGCCTCTGCCCACGTGGTTCGTCAATTCGAGTCAGCGTCGTGAGTTGTTCCCACTGAAGAGCCCGGGGGAAGCGAGATCAGGGGGGAGACAGCGCCCCAGAGCGAGTCATTACCCGTTGGAGAGGAATGTGGGCGCGGGCTTTTCATCGCGTGAAACTGCATGTAACTGGACCCTATCCCCCGGCCCAGAGATATCTCCAGTCGACTTTAAACATTCGGCTGTCTCCCGATTCTTTCCCATCTCGGAAGATTTTCTCCTCTTCTTTTCTTTTTTCGTTTTTTGACATTTCTCGCTTGAAATATCCGCCGCAACAGAGGCACGTTTTCAGGCATGCTATCCTAACAACGTCGCAGGATGTACCCATACACCAAGATGGCTGTACTTCCAGAGATCGAGGCGTACCTGATTGCCAACTCGGTGATCGTGTTCCTGACGGTGGTGGTGGTTGCGCTGCGGGTCGTCTCCCGCCTTTTGGCCGGATCCAAACTGGGCTGGGATGACTTCTTCACACTGCTGGCCATGCCTCTGGGCATTGCCATGTTAGTGTTGCAAGGGCTGTGTAAACATTCACAAGCGGTATGCATAGTATTCAGACGGGATGCTAATATTCTCTTCAGGGACATCGGCAGGTCTTGGATATCAGTTGTCTGAGATTGGTGACAATTGGGCGTTTGTGGATTCGGTGAGTGGCTACACACTATCGGACATAGGAACGACTCTTCTCGATCGGCTATTCTAACGTCAGTTTCTGCCAGCTCTTCCTTCCCTTCGAAACGATTTTCGGCGTTGTCAGCTTGACGACAAAGCTCAGCGTTCTCTTCTTCTACCTCCGAGTCTTTACGAGCCGTCCAATGCGCATCGCAACCAGGGCAACCTTTGTCATCGTTGTCCTCTGGGGCATCGGGAACGTCCTTCAGACGATGCTCGTCTGCCACGTCAAGGACGGCAAATGGCACGCCACGAACCCGGACATCTGCCGGGAACACGAGGCGAGCATCTTGTCGACCGGTCTCTTCAACTGCATTACCAACACCGTCATTATGCTCGTTCCCCTGTACACTATCTGGACGCTGCGGAAAGTCAGCATCTCGACGCGATGGGGTCTCAGCGCAGTGTTCTTGCTCAATTTCATGTAAGTACTCGCTTCGTCCCTAACTCTCGACGAGGTTCGAGGAAGCAACTTGTCATAGAGAGACACTAACAACCGCCCAGCGCAATCATTGCGTCCGTCGTGCGGCTCGTCATCATGCTGGACGTGCACAGCCTGGCGCAAGTCATGAGAAACATGGCCCTCACTACGTTCCTCACCGTTCTCGAAACACATCTCACGATCCTTTGCAACAGCTTGCCGATGCTCTTACCGCTTTGGGCATTCTGGAAGCACCGCCGCTTCGAGACGGACGAGTACGTGTCGCGGCTCGGTGGCAACAGCCAGTCGTGCAAGCACGAGCACCTAGTCGAGGACCTCACCAACGGCATTCCGCTCGAGACGATGTACGGCAAGAAGATTTCGCACTTCACGACGACGGTCGGCCGGGGCGACGCGAGGAGAGGCTCGGCCAACGACCAGGACGAGGATGATGTCTCGGATACGGAGTCGACGCTGAGACTGCCGAGAAATGCGCAGGCGATTACGATTGAGACGAAATGGTCCATCACGGAGGAGACGACGAAGTAGAGTGGATAATGACTGCAGCAATAATGAGAACGATGAAATGAACTTTTCTCCGACCTTCCTTTGGACTCACGACGCACTGCAAAACCTGGCAAGTTGGCTGTGACTAAAACATAGAGACCCGTTGCTCACAAAACCGGTCGTCTTGGACAGGCTGGATTCGGAGCGACTAGACTGCAGTCAGTGCGTTCGACAGCGTTTGACTGGTTGTTTGGAGTGAGTAAAGAGTTTCCCATCAAACTATGCAGCTGAAAGTGCCAAGTTGTCTCCCATTTAAAGTGACATCCACGGCGATATAGCAACTAAACCACATGCAGCCATCTCCAGAGCTAAGAATAGCCAGCCATCGAGGAGCGCCAAGTCTTGATTGGTTCGCCTACTCGCGGTTGATCAGTGGGGGCTGACATGGTCGAATAAAGAGCCGCTGTGCGCATTATTCGCGTGCATCTATTATCCATTCTACTCATTAGCCCAGCCTGATCTGATTCATCAGCAACGTCGCTCGCGGCGACTTTGATGTTATATCAATGACGAAAGCCTTCCAGAGATCGTGGTTCAAGCTCATGTTGCCACCGATCTCAGCGTTTGGCGCTCAGGGAGAAGAAGACGAAGTAGCAGCGCCGAAGCGCGACGCGACAGCAACACCATCACGATGATGCGCCTCATCCACACCCCCACGATGAAGCTTACGGACTTCATCGGAAGGATCCCTCGCTTCGCCATCCTCTCGCACACATGGAGCACTGATGAGAACAACCCAGAGATCTCGCTGCAGGATATGAAGGGCAATGACCCCTGGCTGCCGTCGCGGCAGGCGTTCCGCAAGATCGAGGCGACGTGCCGCCAGGCCCAGCGCGACGGAATTGAGTAAGCCTGGGTGGACTCGTGCTGCATCGACAAGACGAGCAGCGCCGAGCTCGGTGAGGCCATCAACTCCATGTACCGCTGGTACCAGCAATCCCACGTCTGTTACGCCTACCTCGAGGACGTCTTCGACACAAGGATACACGACGTCCGCGCGTCCGGCTCGCCCTCTTTGGCGGCGTTTGCGAGGAGCGGTTGGTTTGGCCGCGGGTGGACGCTGCAGGAACTCATTGCGCCGAGCAAGGTCGTCTTCTACAACGCGGCGTGGCGGAAGCTGGCTGAGAAGCGCGACATCGTCGAGCAGCTTGAGGGCACCACCGGCATCGACGAGTTTGTCCTAAGAGGGGGATCGCCGCAGCGCGTCAGCGTCGGCCGCCGGATGAGTTGGGCGGCGGGGAGGAAGACGACGCGCCCCGAGGACATCGCGTACTCCCTCCTGGGGATCTTTGACGTCAACATGCCGCTGCTGTATGGAGAGGGCCTCAACGCCTTCACGAGGTTGCAGGAACAGATACTGCAGCAGTCCGACGACTACACGCGCTTTGCCTGGCGCGCGTCGAAGGAGTCCGCTGAGAAAGAGCCGCTGCGCGGTCTACTCGCGAGGTCGCCAGACGAGTTTGCCAACTTCCGCGACTGGTCGTATCATAGCTTCCATGGGGAGACTAGCCCGCGGAGCGATAACATATTGCAGGTCTGGCCGCGCAGCCCCGTCGGTGTCTCCAAGCGTGGCATATAATTCGTCTGGAGAACGAAGCCGATCGATCCCCGCGGATTCCTCGATCAAGTCTTCTTCCGTGGCCACGCGTCCTCCGTCGTCCTCCCGCTCAACTACAGCGTTGGCGGCGATCCCCAGCGTGTCGTTGGGCTTTACTTGCAGCTCCAAGACATCAATAGGTATGCGAGGTCGCAGCCGTCAGAGCTCACGGGCCTGCCGATCCCCAAAGGCAGGAGCTTGCCGCTGTGCGGAATACGCACGACTTCCGAGCTCAAGATTGGATACTATGACAATCATTGGGGGGCGAAGCCACCACCGCGGCAGCAGAAGGAGAAGAGCGACGAAGACGACGACACCGCCGCGGACCTGGATACGCTTCACATCGGGGCCACTGCCCTGGATATGGAGCTCGTGGACCGCGGATTCTGGCTGAGGATCCTAATTGCAGGAGAGACGGCCGTCTTTGGCGTGTGCTTCACCCTTGCGTCAGTGCCGCACTTTGTGTGAAGTCCCTATGACGTTTGAGGATAACGATTGAGCTGTATGTAAGTTGGCCTGTAAGTTTTGATGATCTGGATACCCGCGGGGAGGTCAATATCGACGCCTCACCCGTTTTATCACACTGTTTCTTCACGTCGTGATTTGGAATACCCATAGTCTAATGTTACAATTACACTGAAATCGGGTTTACCTAGTCGACGTTGTCATCATCACCGTGGAAGAACCTCAAGATCGCAGCAGCGACCATATCTCCATCGTGTTCAAGGTCCGCCGTCTCAGCAGCACGATCCGCGTGCTCCAGGTCCTGGATCCCGCCGCTATCGATCCGCATCTGGATCTGCCTCTTGACCATGTCCTCATCGAAGGCGAGGTGCGCCTGCGTCGTGAACAGGCGGCCCTTGATGTACAGCCCCTGCACGCGCGTGTGGCTGCTGTGGCCCCAGACGTCGACCCGCGTGTCGGGCTTGAGCAGGCCGCCCGAGTTCTCGGGTGCAGGCGGCTCGACGACGTGGTCCTGGTGCATCTGGTGCAGGTACACGCTGTCCTCGTCTGTTCGGAAAAGGAACTTTCCGACGGGGGAGAGGTCGATCCGGCTGTGACCGAGTTCCCAGTCTTGGGATGGTGAGGGGGCTACTTCGGCGCCGAGCATGCGGGAGAGGATCTGGTGGCCAAAGCAGACGCCGCTGAAGTGCAGGTCTGGCCGGCGCTGCCATAGCTCTGGAGGTTCCGGTCAGCGAGCGCGTTCGTTGATGGGGGCGGGGCGATGAGGAGGAATTTGATGACGTACCTTTGAGGAGATCGAGCAGCTTTAGGATCCATGGGTTGTCGCCATGGGCGTCGTACATGCTGCCCGTGATCAGGACGCCTTGGTAGTCGTCAAAGTCATCGAACGTCGGGATCTTGCCGCCTTTCTCCTCCACGACGAACCGTTGATCCGTGTCGACACCGAGCGGGGGATCGTGGTCCGCGCCAGCATTCTGAAAGTGGCTGTGCAGGATGTCTCCGAAGCTGCCCTTCTCCGCGTGCGTATGGGGGTGCGCCGTGTCCGTCTCGAGGACGATCATCCGCACCACCGGGGCGTCGGGGCCGGGGTATTTCTGCACCTTGGACATGGTCGAATCTGTCTATTTGTACCTGCGTCCGTCTGTGGTATCCGTTACGTACGGCTGTCGATTAAGGTTGAAAAGAAAGACAGGGGATGGGGATGCAATTATTCAGAATGCTCCGATTGAACTTTGCTGCTTTGGGGTATCGAGAAGAAGGTTGCAGGGTCGAGAAAGATTGACAGGCACCAGGTAAATAGCATTACTTAAAACCCCCTTGGTATGTCCATGTTTCGTTCAGGGTCTTCAACTTTCCGCCTCCACGGACGTCACGCGTTGCCTGGCGAGAATCACCCGCAAGCCAAGGGAAACAGCATGAACCGTCCAAGGACGGCTCCGGCTCGTCGGAACTCTGAATTGACGTCAGAGAGTTGGGGCGACTTGTCGCCGTAGGGCTGAGCCGGAATGAGGAAGCTTGGTGAGGTTCGATGACGGCAACTCTGAGTTTTCATAACATAATTCCAGCCGGGAGCCCACCGCGCCAGCGGCTCGGCGGGCGGTTCCACTAAGCTGAAAAGCACGTTTTCCCAGCTACATTTCGCCTCGGGGAACCAACCCTGTCGGAAAATCCACGCTGCCATCCGCCGCTTCGTTTGCAACAGCTGACGCGTAACGGCTCTCGGCTCGGGAAATCAGGTATTTAGGTTCTTGACCGCACGGCCAAGCGAATTGGCATCCAAACTTTTGGGTTGTCTCTGAGACGTGTCGCTGTGTGAGAGCTTTGGTGGAGGGACGGACCCAGGAATGCTCGCCAATGTCTTGGAGACCTGGCCCCAAGAATTGGCGTCATGACCCGCCTGTTCTCTCCTCCAGAAGGGCTTGGCAAATTGGAG
This sequence comes from Colletotrichum musicola, assembly GCA_014235935.1. Taxonomy (NCBI): domain Eukaryota; kingdom Fungi; phylum Ascomycota; class Sordariomycetes; order Glomerellales; family Glomerellaceae; genus Colletotrichum; species Colletotrichum musicola. The sequence continues at coordinate 32,047 of WIGM01000190.1, forward strand.
AAAGCGCCCCAGCGAGAGAAAAAAAAAACAATCACGAAGGGTCGGCAGACTCCAGGTTGTCGGGCAGACAGCAGCCCGGCTGGTTGCGGTTCAGAGCCTCGGATCGACAAAGAGTCGAGAAAACAAATCTCGCAGGGGTTGTTGAGATGTAGGTCATTCTAGACTCGAGAGGATGAGGCTGGGTTTTCGAAGGGATGTTTCGAGCGTCCGCTTTGGACGTCCCCAACCTACAGGGAGTCCTGACTTCAATGAGCCGACATGTTGAGGGAAGCAGGGCGAAGAAGGCAACACAAAGAAGGCCGAGCATAGGGTGCATCGCGGTCACTGCTTAGGCATACGATTGCTAGCTAACCATTGTGCAGATAAACGACTGGGGCTTTCCCCTTCTTCCATCTTTGTGTCGAAAGCGCAGACATAGACGCTTTCGAGCAGGGCCCTGCTTGCCTTCATGTTGGTTAACAAAGAACGTCGAGTTCGAGGGCAACCCCACGACAATGGAATGGAGTTGGCTATTTCGAGGAACGTCCAAAACGAGGACGAGTCTTCTCGATGTCGAGGGAATACTTAAGGCGTCGACGTTTCGGTCCACAACGTTGAAGTTCTAACTCGTCATCGCAGCGTTCAGCCGACAGACTAAAACACAACAACACCTCAGGAGAAAAAAAAGAAAAAGAAAAAGGGGGAAAAAGTCAACTTGACTCCAGCGCCAAGAATTCTCGACAAATCCTCGACATCGACCATGGCATCAAGACCAAGAATTCAGCTGACCGCCGAGGAAGCCCAGTATGCCCGTGAAGAGGCGAGAGTAGACGCCGCGGAGCGTGCGGGGAACATGGAAGAGCTGGAACGGGTGATGAAGGAGATTGCCGAGGCTCGTATACGTCGGGCGTACGGCCACTTGCCACCGTCTGATGAAAGTATCCGCCAAATGGTCGATGGCAGTTACCATCTTATGCACGCACGCATCCCGCGAGTGCGACCTGGTGCTATCTCGCGCTCTGGGTCACGCTCCGGGTCTGTCTCCGGATCGCACTACGCGCCGTCCATGGCCTCGTCGTCGACCTGTGCGCCCTCGATGTATCAGTCCGACTTTCACGCCAGGTCGACTTCTGGGCGATCTCGGTCTGGCTCTATCTCTGGATCAGTCTCCGGACTAACTCGGTCTGGCTCCAGAACCGGGTCGGTCTCTGGACGATCTCACTCCGGCTCCAGGACCGGGTCGGTCTCCGGACGATCTCACTCCGGCTCTGCCGCCTGCCAGCTGTTTGGACGATCTCGATCGGGCTCTACCGCCGGGTCAGTCTCTGGACGAAGTGACAACTCCGACGACTCCGACTACACTATCATCTATGAACCGGGTGAAGGACCCGACTCCGGATGGGATGCCCGGTACCAGAGCGGCCCCGGCGCCCCCATTATTGGCGCCTGGCCCCACCCCCCGGGCGCCCCCAAGACCCCGAGGGACCTCGAGATTGAACGCCAGATAGCGTCTGGAGAGCTTCAGCAATTCCACCGGGTCCCCAGACCCGGTGAAGTGCGCGAGCGCATGCCCGACTGCATGTACTATACCGGCCCCAACGGCCCCCAGCAGCCGCCCGACATTGCTACGATGGAGCCAGCATTCGACGCCCTAGGAATGTCGGCGACTCCGGGCGGTGGGCCGAGCGGATGGAGTTTCCCGGCCGCCCCAGCCCGTGGTCGTGGTGACGGTCGCCGTGATGGCAGAGGCGGTGGTCGCGGCGATGGTCGTGCTGCTGCTGAACTCATGTCAAGCGCGACGAAAGAGACCGCGCCCCAGGGCGAGTGTTTCTGGCCGTTCCTCAAGCAGGAGCTCCACAGTGACGGGGCGCTGCTCGACCTCATCGTCACCTGTCCCGTCTGCACCAACCCGATGTCGGCGACCTTGAACGCGTCGGGCAGGGTGGGCAAGATCCTCCACTGCGGCCACATGCTGTGCAACGAGTGCGTCAACCGCATCTGCACGGGAGCCAACGGCCCCGCCGACAACCCGCACTCCAAGAGACCCGAGTGCCCCTTTTGCAAGCAGGGGCTCGGTAAGCACCCGCAATGCGGCCTGAGCTGCCCGGACCCGGGCCGGGTCGGCTTCCCGATGCCCAAGAGCATGGCCGAGATGGCGAGCATGCCGCGCACGATGCCCGAGGGCGGCGCGCTGCCGGCCTGCTGCAGGGTGTGCCGGATGAAGCGCCTGGAGAGGGAGACGCGCAAGCTGATGCGCCTGATCACCAACGAGGCGAAGACGACCTCCTTCTTCGAGCCGACCGTCGACGACGAACGCCAGAACGACGGCGAGTTCAGCGACTACATCCGCGTCCCTGAGCTCCAGCCCCTGCTGGACCACATGATCGAGGTCTTCAACGACCCTACCATCTACCGCAAGTACGCGAACCTGCGCCCCCTCGAGCAGCACGGCGAGGTGACCGCCCGCGCTGAGATGATCGACCGCGCGCGCAACTCGACCTAAGCGAGTCGCGGCTTGCTCCGACTAGCGAGCTGAGCTCTCATGTTCATGTTGGCACTGGTGCGGTTATCCAGGAACTTTGTCTGTCAGTTTGGGTTGGTTGTTTGGCACTTGTTGCGTGGAGACTTATCAGACGTGGCGAGAAAGTTTCCATCACACGGTATAGCCTAGGTACCCGAGGTTCATAGTTAGTCAAACCGGACAGACAATAGAAACACCGTGTTTTGGGTCAGAACACTTGGATTTCCATCGTGACGGTGTTAAAGTGAGCCCAAATATGGCATCGGAAGACAGCGGACGGCGATAAATGACAAGCGCATACCGACGGCCTTGGCAGCTGCAGATTGGTTGCTGGATCTACATGACCAAACGAACTAGTGTCGTAGGTTGTGGATAGGTCACGGGGGATTTTTATCCAACTGGAGGCTCAGAAGTGTCATGCAGCAGAATACACTCGGGGATCAAGTCTTGAAACTGGTCGCAGCTATTTTCTTCCATCGCCGTTGCTGGCCGCCGTGAAACGTTGGCTCCTCCACGAACTCCCAGCTCGGTTAGACAGGTGTTCGACGTCAGGTCTTGGCAACCGGAAGGGCTCTGTAACTGCCAACGCACAAAAGGGACATGTTTTTGGAAAGCCTCCGAGGATATATCACGATCTTGATATAGGGGACTAGGTCCGCAGGAGGTTGGGTTTCTGTACCCACAGCAAGATATTGGGGTGGTTCGTGCAAGCGCGGCAACTCTCGCGGGAAGAGAGCAAGGATGGTGGAGGTGAAAAGACGCGGGTGATCGAAGCCTAATGACTTGATTATTCAACAAAGCACATGTCAAGCAAGAATCGAGAGAGGTCTCGGATCACTGATAGTCAGCCTCGATACACGTATTCATGCAGGTCGCTAGATGTTGGCCATGGTTATCACCCAGCCAACTCGAGATGAGGTGATAACCATATGACTTTTACTCGAAGCACGACTCTCATCCCGGACGGCGCAACGTGGTTGGTCAGCGAGGAAGTCAAGGCAGTCTTGTATCGAGTCGTGCTCACGGGGGTTCCAGTGGGAGCCGCCGGCAGATGCGTTTTAAGGCAAGGGGTTTCAGATCGCGGGAGTAGGAAGGGATAGCCACATCTCAAGTGTGTTTCTGTTCGGTAGTACGTCCGGTTACACAAGGAGGAACCGTGGGACTGTCTCGATATCACTCCGGGGCAGCTCCAGACACGATCAGCGACGAATGGCCTCGCTCTCGCACATCACACCGACCACGACAGGTAGTCAATGGCACAGGGGAAAGTGTCATGACAGACAGGGGCTTCTAGTTCAACACCGGCCAGTCCTTGGACTACAGGCACGGGCCTGCTCGCAGCCATCGCAGAGACTTTGAGCTTTCTTCCACGCGACCGGGTCGACTCCAAGGGATGTCAGTGTCGGATCGTCGCTGACAGCCTCTGTTTCCCGAATGCTGAATCCCAGCAAGAAGAAGAAGAATCCCGACTCGCTCTCGCGTGAGCCAACTCCATCGGGCCGGATCGGTGTGCAACTAAGTTTTCTCCCCTCCTTGCGTAGCGGTCGTAGAAAGGGCACCAGGGAAACGTCGTCCGGTCCAATCAGGTCTTGGCCCTGGGGAAACAGGGCTTGGTATGGGGAAGGCATACCCTCGTATGCTACGCCATATCGGGCGACGGGGCAGATTTATTAGACCGAGATCTCTTGGAAGGTCTTGAGGGCCCGTCTTGGTATTTCGATCGATGCGCCGCCGGGTCCACGTCGACCATGTCGACGATTTCTTGGGAAACGTGCGTGGCCCTCGAGAAAGGGGGCAAGCCAAGCCTTACGAGGCAGTCTCTTTGGGCTGAAAGTAGGGTATAGAATTGACGGGACGAAAGACTATTCATCCCTTCAGAGGTCATCAATCGTCAAAACGGACATGCGGCCGGTGGTATGTGACAGAGTCGCAGATCCTTCCTGAGTCCTTCGCCCCCTGAGCACGATAGACAACCCGCGTGCTCGCAATCCAAAACACCAGCTTCATCTATCTTTACAACTCGCGAAAGAGACGGAATAATCTGCAAAAAGCCGTCGAAAAGCCAGACTATTTTTTTTCGACAGCATCGACACCTGACGCCAAGCCTTTTGTTGGTTTCGGGGTGACCTTGTCGATGTCGGTCTTGGGACTTGGATCGTTTCACCTCCCGCTCAGACTCTCACCTCCGTTGCAACCCTCGCAACAGCACAACCACATGGCTCCCCGGCCCTCTTAGCCGCGGCTCTGCTCTTCTTGCCCCTCGCGCTAAACCACGACTGGCTTTACTTACCGGCATTCGACGACGTTGTTGGGTGGGCACTGGCTGGCGGAAAAGTGCTATGATCGCCTATCATCCCGTCTCGCCAGACAATCCCTGAGTTTCTGGAGAGGAAGTGGGCTTCTATTTTTGACGAAAGACCGCTTGGTTCTTGGCGTGCCGGGACTCTTGACACGCATGACGGCGTCTCATGGGTGGTGGCGGTCTCTTCTGTCGTGCCCTGTCATGTTTTATTCCTCTCCTCCATCACGCACTCCTTCACTCACCATCGCTACCCTTCTGGGCGTGTTTCCTTTGTTCGTGGCGACGGTTTCTCCACTTGGAGTATTTGAACCTCGTCTTGGCGCGTGGGTTGGGAATTCATTCATTTACGACTCTTTTCCCTCCCAACCCCCGCTGCCTTGCCACTCGTTGACGCGTGTGCTTGTTGTCTCCATCTCTTCGTCTCTTCTTCTCTTCTCCTCCCACTTCAGCTGTGCTGTTTGTCTTAGTGCTGCCGACTTCCCTCTCCTTGACGGAAGGCCCATATTATTATCTCTTACCAGTTCTATTAATCCTCTCAGGAGAGACGACAAGTTTCCTACCCGGCTGCGCCGAAACGAATAATACCCAGACAAACAAACACCCTTCAACCGCAGCTATGCAAATCACCAACACCCTCGCAGCTCTGGCACTTCTGGCCGTGGGCATCAACGCTATCCCCGCCCCTCTCAACATCAACCTCGGCGCCTATTCTCCCGCCCTGGTAGTCGGTGATGGTGCGCTCACGTTCGGCGGTGGCGAGGCCGAGGCCGGCGGCGGCAAGGGCAAGGGCGGCGGCAAGGGCAAAGAGGGCGGCGAAGGAGCGGCAGCGGCAGCAGCAGCCGCCGCTGCCGCCGGTGCCCCCGTCCAACAGGGCCTCAAGACGCGCAACGACGCCAGCAAGAAGATCGAGAAGAGGCAGAGCGGCTTCGACCGCGCCCTGACGTTCGCCGAGGCCGCACTCACCAAGGGCCCCAAGGTCCAGCTCGGAACGGGCGAGAAGGGCGCCGGCGTCGGCATCGTCGTCGAGAACGGTGTTTCCACCGGTGGTGCTGCCGGCGGTGGCGGCGAGGGCAAGGGCAAGGGCGGCGGCGGAGCTGCTGGTGGTGCTGGTGGTGCTGCCGGTGGTGCTGGCGGCGAGGGCAAGGGCAAGGGCGGCGGCAAGAACGGGAAGAGAAGAGCGGTCCGGGCATAGTTGGGACACGATGTGTTTCTGCGTGCTGTTTTCTTCTCTTTTCGCGCGTTTCATTAAGGGAAAAAATAGCCGTCGCATAATCTCGTTTCTTCGGGGTCCCGATCGAAGCATAAGTAAGTCCACCCGTTTGAAACGAAACTCGCATGGAACTTGGAGAAAGCTGACTCGAGGACCTCTTCTAGACGTTGCCAATGATACTCTGTCAGAGAAGTTTTTGGAAGTTCGCTCGCCTTTGGTTTTCCTCTCCCCGATTGGATCGAACGCGAATTCTGTTACTCTTTGGTCATTCTTCTTCCTGTTTCCTTTTGGATCCGCGGACGTTTCTGTAAAAGCCCGGTCAACTTCCACGCGCGCGCAACATCCACACGCACAAGGAGGGCAACGCGATGGCAAGGTATTGTAATTCTCGTTTGGTCCCTTGTATTTCCCCTTGGGGAGGGGCTGTCAACTGTCTATAATCAAGTGGGTGTTCTTCAAGAGGGTGGGGAATGGGTGAAGGGAGAAAAATGACGCCTCGAGTTCGCGGATGCAAAGGATCGATCGAGCACGATCAAGGACGTGACGACACCTGGAAATGTGAGCGATGGGGCCGGCATCGCGTCATCCGTTGCGGTAGCAAATAAAACTTCATCGGGACCTACCTTTTCGCTCGCTTCTCTCTCATCCGTGTGTACCGACACATCGACACGCATATGTAGGAGCCACATCAGCAAGCCTGTCATTGGCGATGACAGCCATAAGACCAACAACAAACAAAAGGCAGCAGTATACATACGCGTATCACCGCTGCACGTTAGAAGGACACTAATCATGCCCGTGTTATCCGGCCCGGAGTTGCAACTCGAAATGGGGCTATTGCGCTTCAGTCGTTCATGTTTGGGGGCCAAGTTCGCATGGCCGAAGGAGGGTTATCTGTTCACGCATCCTCCAATGCCAACTAAGACGACGTCGTGGTTTGACATATCCCCTCTGTCTCACCCCGGGCTCAACCACATGAGCACACTAATAAGGATCAAGGACCTCGCATGACAACAACGGAGCCAGAGCGACGGGCCGCGCCCCCTCCCCCTTACCCCTCCAGTCCCCTCCCACTCCACCTCTCTCATGTGCGTGTGGACGTATGTGTGTGTGTTTACGATGGCTTACTGCGCGGTACTTGCAGATGGGCATGTCCGGCAACGATGCCGCATTGGTTCGGGTGCGGCCCTTGGCCCGTCCTGCAGCTCAGCCCAACCGATTTCGCGCCCATTGGTGGATCTGCCCACCCATCAGCATCGCCAGTTCAGGTTTGTTTCCCAGCTCGTCGCCCTTCCTTCACTGCACTATTCTAACTGGTCTTCTCTGTGTTTATCGGAGAGGGTTCGCTGCGAGCCCAAGGAACCGGGGGGGAGGTTCGTACATATCATGTGGGCACAGTTGCAGGCTTATGACACCACGCTGTCCATCTCCCGTTGGCCAGGCTTTCCCCCCTCTTCCATTTCGATGACCTGCAGGCCGTTCTTACAGCTGCCTCCGGATGTGTCAGGCGGAAGCCGTACAACCCATCTTTCCCTCGCACCTTGTAGCCGGGCATGGGGACGTAGGCGAGAGAGTGTCAAAACAAGGTTAGTCACATCTGGCAAGTTGGGCTGCGTATATGCCTTTCGGACCAGGACAAAGGGTTTCATTCCTTTTGAAATGGGTTGTGTCACGCTGCAGGGGACGCTTGCAGCACCCGTTCGTGGGGATGTGGTCGCGTTCATGTGCGCCGCGCGAAGCTACACGTCCGGTCGAGGAGGTATCGCGATACATGAGAAGGACAGAAGAGCGATGTGTTGGTTATTCCTTGGCAGCAGCAGCAAGGCAAATGTAAATGTAAGATGTGTGCGCGCACGCCGTCCCGCCGGGCCACAGCCTGCTTCTCCGTCTCTCTGTCTCTTTTCTTCCTATTCCTGTCAGTCATAAGAGGACCCTGTTTTGCACTTTTCCTCGTTGCTCTTTTTTCTCTCCGTGTGGCTTTTCGTTCCAGCATGGTGCTCATCCGTGTCAGCGAGTCTCACTTCACCGGTTGAAAGTTGTTTCTGATCTCTTTGTTTCACTGCTTTCTGCTTCTCCGAGCCCACAACGGCCACCCCCACCCCATCCCGCCATGCACATCTCTCCAACTCCGGTCTCGCTGCGGCCGACCGGAAACCCCCTCATTCTCGTTGCCCGACAGGAAGAGGAGGGGGTTCACGTAATCACGCAGACCATCCGGCGGCCGACCACGACATTTGTCACGTACGTCACACTGGGCCCCGGCGTGCCCACACCGGTGCCCGGTGAGGAGCCCTACCAGCCCCCGCCGGAACCCGCGCCGACGGAAGCGGCCCCTCCGCCTCCGGGCCGGGGAAGTGGATCCCTCTCGAGCGCACAGATCGGCGCCATCCTCGGCGGCATCGTCGCCCTCACTGTCATAGTCCTCGTCACCGCATACTGCATGTCCTTGAAGAAGCGCCCGCGGCCGGAGGACGGGGATAGCATCTACAGCTACGACGATTCGACGACCGTAAGCTACGATTCTCGACCACTGAGGCCGAGGCCCCAGCCGCCCTGGTTCCCGACCTTTCGAAGGCCCAGCAGTGCGGGATACAGGAGGGAGAAAAGACCTGCTCCGATTCCCGTATTCCCGCCCCCGCGACCGCAGCCCGCCTTTCAGGTCAATCAGTATGACGACTGGAACATCAAGTTCCACGGCCCCGTCCGCACGGACAGGCCGCACCGGCCCCCGCCCGTGAGGGAGCAGCCACGGCCGAAGAGGTACATGGTAAATGGGCCGCCGCGCACCGAGAGGAGGTCCTCGCAGGCCCAGTTCAACCACGCGCGATGGACATGGGGCGGGCAGCCATACCCGGGGACCGGGAGGATGTGAAATCTGGGACTACAACTCCAAGCGAGTTTTCATACGTTTAGCTATGTTTTCAGCGCATTGGCATTCTCCGAGGCTCTTGCCTACTTTTATTCTCGTAGGAGATTGTTCATACTGGTCTAGATTGACCGCCGGAACAAATAGGAGGGATCCATGAGGAGCGATGGTCATGTTCACAGGGAGTAATGGCGACGGCAGTCGAGCGAGATTGATAGGCATATCATGGGTGGCGTCAGAGACTGAGTCTGGTATTTGTTTTGTCTGATACCCAACCCCAACGCGCCGCTGCTTCGGCACAAGTTTCATTTTGTAGAGTTACCAAGAATGTCTCAAAGTAATCGACCGAATAGAGACTGTGTTCTTTTTTTTTGGTATCATCGAACAACACTGACTTATGTTCTCCGAAACAACCGAACTCTCCTTCTTCAATGGTCTAATTGAGCTTTAAACGACCCCCGGGCCGATGACTCAATCCTTTGACGTACTCAAAGGCTTCCTACCAGTCACAAAAGCCCTGCTCCCAGCATCAGCATCACCAACTTCTGTGTGTGGGACAGGAGTACTCACGTATAGGTGTATAGATGGATCTTGTCCGACTTCAACTCGTCCCTGACGAGAGCCAGGAGAACCTGCACTTCCTCGTTCTTCCAGTTCCCAGCTCGAGTGAACAGCGCAAGCGTGTACGCTTCCAGCGCCATCTCCAGGAACTGCACTCTAAACCAGCGCCCAATCTCCTTCAGCTCGCGGTTCCGGGGCCATGTCCCCATCGGCACGACGCGCTGCTTGATCTCCACGTCCTCGAAGCCCTCGGCGCGGATCATGTCGGGCAGCGCGGGCGCAATGTCGAACCCCAGCGGCTCGCTCAGCTTCCGGAACTCGCTGAGCCACTGCCATGTCGCCGAGTCCTTGTGGAGCGTGTCGTCATCACAGAAGAAGTTGGCCCGCCCCTCGGCGATCTCGACGCGTCCGCCTGGTTGGCTGTGCTCGTAGCACTGGTGGAGGAGAGCCGGCCAGTCGCGAATGGCGCCGGCGAGGGTCCGGGCGTGGATGAAGTCGAAGTGGTCCTTGGGGAAGGTCCAGTTCAGCGTGGCGTCGTCTATCTCAAAATGCACATTCGGCGGGACCCTGTAAATGCGTCAGCTCTTGATTCTCGGTCAATATCGGGAGTTTGTCGTTGCTCTAATACCAAGTTGGTTGAATCGGGCTAAGGTCGGTACCGATGACCTCGGCCGACGGGAAGATGTCGCCAATCTCGATCGCCTTTGCTTCTGTTAGATTGTGCCCGGGAATCAATGCTGTTCAGCTGAGTATCATACCCAGATACCTGTCCCCGTACCGATATCCAGAATTCTCTGGGGATTCTCCAGCGGGGTTGCGCAAATCTCTCCTTTCAGGGTCAACAAAAACACGTGATGCGTCATGTCGAGACGCTCCTGTTCGGTCTCATCGTTCGGCAACAGGTACTGTCCGGCGCGGTACGCATGATAGCGCCGGCCGTTCTCGTACTCATAGTTAAAAATCGACGACGTGGTGCTCACCGTGTCGCAGACGTCGCTGGCGTAGTTCGAAGCGATATCGCTGTCAACATCGGACTACGGAACGAGGCTGGGTCAGTCCTTTCAGGGGCAATATCAATCACGCCTTGCTCAAAGATTAGATCTCACTTCGGCTTCTAGTCGAGGTTGATCTCCGTCCTCTTCCGCCGCGGCATCCGCTTCCACGGCGGCAGGGGATCCGTGCTCGGAGGGCGGGCGGGGTGGTGAGCGTGTTGGCGAGCCGGCCGACTTGGCTGACTTGAAGGATTTGGGCGAGCCGGCCGCCTCGGCGGTCTGTGAAGGTTCATCCGCGGACGCCATTGTGGAACGGTCCGGATGCGGATGGGGAGCTTGATTGTTTGAACCAGCTCAGGCGCGTGTGACCTGTCGATCTCGACACACAAAACACAGACGGGGAAAGGGAGCCTTGGCCGAGAGTTCCGCGATGCTGACGGCTGGCTGGGTGGTGAGAGGGAAAAGCCAGGCGATGGCACGCGGGAGCGGGGAGGTGACATCGTTATCTGGAGGGGTTCCTTTGAGAGTCGTGCTGGGGCACGCGACGAGCGAAATGTCTGAGTCGACGGATTCTGACAGGCCGGGCGACCTCGAAGGACCCTTCGCGGAGGGACATCTGCCCCTGGGTTGCATTCGGTGAATGAGACCAGCATGGCGAGAGACACGGCAGATGAAGGTTCTCTTGGCCGGGCGCTCCTCATTCCTGGCCAATTGAGCTGCTGGGAACGGCGAAGATGGCTTCGCTCTTCTCCACGCTGAACCCTGCTAGCGGTGGTTTAGGTGAGAGAAATCGGGGATGGCGCGTCGATAGTGTCTTTCGGGCGGCACACACGAGACTTGCTTGCACGATTCCTCGCTCGCCATTACTCCCCTTTCACCGCCTGGCTTTCGACTTTTCAATGGGATTGCATCTATTCCTCAACCAGGTAGCGGGGTCACCGGCAGCTATGCGCTGATGGCTCTAATCGATCAAAATCTCACTGGTCCCCTGCAAGGTGTGATGAGCAGATGAGATGAGAACTCCTGCATGAGAGCTGACCTTGCAGACCCCATCACACATTACGGTCGCTGAAGGCCCGTATCTCATCAATATGGACATGAGCACGGCTTTGATTCTTATTGGAGCCCTGCCAACACTTTACGTCGTTGTCGGGGGCATCCGCAGAGTCTACTTCTCGCCCTTATCAAGATTTCCGGGATCACGACTCGCGGCGCTGACGCTATGGAATGAGTTCTACTGGGATGTAGTGAAGCGAGGGACCTTCATATGGCGCATTCAAGAAATGCACGAGAGATATGGTCAATCTCAACCCGGGGCTACAACACTTCATATGCATCCTTTCTGACATCTCATCTCATGCAGGCCCCATCGTCAGGATCAACCCCCACGAGCTGCACGTCATCGACCCGGACTTCTACGACGAGCTCTACGCGTCCAGCAGGACCTCAGACAAGTACCGATGGTGGACCAACCTCGCGGGCGCCGACGGGAGCTCTTTCTCGACCGTGCCGCATGACCTGCACCGGCTGCGCCGCGGGGCCCTCAACCCCTTCTTCTCGGTCCGCTCCGTCACCCGGCTGGAGCCGCTGGTCCGGTCCAAGGTGGAGAAGCTCTCAGCGAGGTTCGCGGGGGCCGCGGCGGCGGGTGAGGTCATGCGCCTCGACGCAGCCTTCATGGCACTGACGATGGATATTATCTGCGACTACGCTTTCGCCAGCGACCGTCAATACCTCGACGAGCCTGACTTTAAACTGCTGTGGAAGCAGACAATCATCGGAGCGTTCGAGGGCGGTGCGCTTGGAAGGCAGTTCCCGTGGATGCTGCCGGTGATGAAGAGGCTCCCCTTGTCCATTGTGTCTGCGATGAATCCCTCTGTCGGGCATTTGCTCCGCTGGCAGGCGGGAGTCAAGGCTCAGGTGCAGCCCATTCTGGCGGGCAGGGATGAAATTTCCAAGCAGGGGTCATCTTCTCGAACGATCTTCCATGCTTTGCGAGACAGCGACTTGCCGCCAGAGGAGAAAAAGCTGCAAAGGCTCTGCGACGAGGCCGAGATCTTGACCGGCGCAGGCTCCGAGACGACGGCTCAGACCCTCGCCCGGATATTCTTCTATCTCAAATTCGTACCGGAAACACTCGAGAGACTGCAAGACGAGCTCGACAGGGCAATGCCAAGCGCCGCCCAGATCTTGACGTGGAGCGAGCTGCAAAGGCTCCCCTACCTGGTGGGTTCAATACCTCTGCCAAGATTCTTGTCCTCGGACTGATTGAGCTTGTCTCCCAGACTGCCGTGATCCGCGAGGGACTTCGTCTCTCGTACGGGGTCACCACCAGGCTCCCGCGAACATCGCATCGCGACATTGAATACAAGGGTTTCGTCATTCCCGCAGGTGTGAGTATGCCACGTCTCTGCGAACTCGATCATAAGGAGCTCATCCCTTCCTGCAGACTCCTGTTTCCGAGACCCCGTATTTTGTCTCGATGGACCCCTCAATCTTCCCCGAGCCTCACATCTTTCGACCCGACAGGTGGCTAGAGGCGGAAAAACAGGGGAACAGACTCGACAGGTACCTCGTCTCGTTCGGAAAAGGTAGCCGAAGCTGCCTTGGCATGAAGTAAGCCTAAATCATCACCACTACCTCGTCCTCGGGCCCGACTAACACGACCTGCAGTCTCGCATACGCGGAGTTGTATCTGGCCGTGGCGACCCTGGTCCGCAGATTCGACTGGGAAATGTTCGAAACTGATCTCAACGACATCGTTTGCAAGCACGACTTCTTCGTCGCGGTGGCTGATCTCGATAGCAAGGGCGTCAGGGCCAAGATTCTGCGCCGACACAACCGTTCGATGACATAGCGGTCAAGACTCAGCCCGTGGAGTTCCCGACAAAGATCATAGATGAAGCGGGAAAAAGGCAACTCGCCATACGCAGGCTCATCCATGTCGCCTTGTAAGCTTCTCCGCATTTCATCCTCGCATCTCGCATCCCACCGGCCATGAGATGCGGGGAGCGGGCGCCCGCGTGGCCCAGGGCTCATTCAGCCGCAGCGCGCTTTTAACCAGCAGCTTGACCAACACATGCGAGGAGGGGATTTGTCGTTTGAGGGGAAGATTAACCAGCAGAGGTTAAACACCCCCCCTGCCCCCCGCGATATCTTTCACCGACGGAACCGAGCGAACCTCACACGAACCCCACAAATCTTCCACGTATTGTTGCACTCACTCTGTAGACGTCAAGTTATGATCCGCCGTTCCGCGGCCTGTTACCTAACCCAATCCGACTCTGATAATCTCCGGGGTCTGAGTATATGAAGAAGAGTTCAGATGAACTGATGTTGAGAATGAGACGCAGTTGAGTAGCACATCTTGGCAAAGCGCTCTCGAGTTGCACTCACCCGTCGCCATCATGCGTTCCCTCCCGCTGAGCCTGTTGGCCGCAGCCTCTGCCTTGCTGTCCGCATCCTCGGCAGCGTCCGTCGCCTCGCCGAAGCCCGCCATCCCCAAGCGGCCGAACGTCGTGCCAGCACCCTTCAACGCCGGCCGGTCCATGCCCTTCTCCCCGCCGCGTGAGAAGGGACGCTACTGCTACGTGAAGCCCGGGTGCGGCAAGAAGCGTGACGACGCGGCTGGTGTTCTCGACGCCTTCGAGAAGTGCAACGACGGTGGCACCGTTGTGTTCGACAAGTCGTATCTGATCAGCTCGCCACTCGACCTCACGTTCCTGAAGCACATCGACATCGTCATCACCGGCGAGATCGCGTTCAACGACGACCCGTACTACTGGGCCGAGAACAGCTTCAAGTTCGACTTCCAGAACCAATCTGTCTTCTGGAAGCTTGGCGGTGAGGACTTCAACATCTATGGTGACTTGGGCAACGACAAGTCGGTTATCGATGGACGGGGTCAGGCGTACTGGGAGGAGATCCAGACCAACAAGAGTGTGAGTTTAAAACTTGACGATGAGGAGCCTGGGCTAACGCGGTTTTGCCGTAGCTTTTGAGACCCATGCTGTTCTCTATCGACGGCGCCAAGGGAGCTACCATGTCCCACATCCGGATGCGCAACCCGCCCAACGTACGCTGCGCCTCTCAATATGTGTGTAATGTGGTCTAACAAAGATGCAGTGGTTCAACCTCATTTCCAACAGCACCGACGTTCTGATCAGCAACATGGACTTGAGAGCTCAGGTTTGCCCTACGTCTTTTCCTCTCTGGTACGTCAGCTGACCCTTGGCAGAGCCTAAATGGTGTGAAGATTGCCAACTCTGACGGCTGGGACACCTACCGCTCTGACCGCGTCGTTATTCAAGACTCGTTCATCATCAACACTGACGGTAAGTTGCGACACCAGCTCACTGCTCTGGGAACCTTTGATCTGACAACCCACCAGACTGCGTCTCGTTCAAGCCAAACAGCACCAACGTGGTCGTTCAGAACATGGACTGCACGGGCTCCCACGGCATGAGCGTCGGGTCCCTCGGCCAATACAAGGGTGAGACCGACATCGTCGAGAACCTGTACATCTACAACATCACTATGGCAAACGCCAGCGACGCCGCGCGTATTAAGGTCTGGCCCGGCATCGAGACAGCCTTCCAGACACTTCTCAATGGTGGTGGAGGCCTCGGCCGCGTCAAGAATGTGACGTATGATCTGTTCAAGAACATCAACAATGACCGGGCGATTACGATCACCCAGTGCTATGGACAGAAGAACCAGACCCTCTGCGAGGAGCACCCTGTAAGCTCATCCTCTTCGACGCCAGTATGCCAAGGGCAGCAGAAACAATTGCTAATGATCATTTTTCCAACAGGCCAACCTGACTATCAGCGACATTACCCTGAAGAACATTTACGGTACAACGTCGGCAAAGCTGGATCCCCAGGCTGGAACTCTGGTCTGCAGCGCACCGGATGTGAGTCCCCGCAGAGTCATGACAAGCCGGTACCTAAAACATGCTAATATCTCGTGTTACTCTCGCAGCGATGCAGCAACATCCGCGCCGAGAACGTGACAGTGACTGTGCCGAGTGGGAAGGCGCCAGTGTACGAGTGCAAGAACCTCGACAACAGCCTGCTGCAAATCAACTGCACCGCTGGGACGGATGGTGAGAGAGATACTTCAAACGGGTAAAAGCTTGATGGAAACAGTATCTGACTACAGATGGTTCGCTTTCAATTGACCTCGGAAGATATGCGACGGCTCTTTCAAGACTGGTCCAAACAGTATACCCGAAGACAGGCTCCTCAGTAGACCAAACCACAAAAATTGCATGAGTCGTTCTGTTCTACTTAATTCTTTCGAGCTTCTTCATGTAGTACTCCACCCGTTCATCATCTTGATCTTTCTCTTGCTCAGGCCCAAACTGTAGGCAAACGCCCAATCTTCTAGCGCCGATAATTGCCCCCGGAGTAAGTGTTTGTGCCTCAATCTCCTGCCTGACTTCCCACATTCGTTTCTTCCAAACTTTGTCGAGGAACTCGCTTAAAAGGTACTCTTGTTGATCAAGAATGCTTTCAAACTCAGCGAGCAGCTTTTCCAGCCTTGCAAGTTCTGCTTCGTCCTCCTCGCGTATCTCGTCAATTTCGTCATCTTCTAGTTCTGGGAAGGTTCCGATTTCATGATGCATATACCTGGATCGCTGTATACATGTGTGTCGAAGTGGAACAGTTGCGAATGTCCAGGATCTCAAGAATATAATTTTGACATCCGGCGAAAGGGTGTTACCGTCTTCAAAAAGAAGGCAAATCCTGTGTATAAAATCGTAAGTGTCCTGAAAGGGAGTCGTTCTGAAAGCCCTCTGAAGTAGAAGCTCAGCCCACATCGTTGAGTAGTTATGGGTGGCATCTGCGGTTCGAACAACCGCACTTTCGAGAGACCAGGAACCTTTCCTGGCCTAAAATTCTCCGAAACAGGTTGATAAGCTCTGTGCCCATGTATTTAGATCCGTTGCAGTCCAAGTGTCTCCGAGCTGATTCAGCAAACAGCGTGTGCACCCATTGGTAGCCGTCGGTCTGAAGCGGTGCCTGAGTACGTCGATGCGGATTCGCGCCATGATCAATCAGCCAGCTGATGGAGCTTGGATATTTGGAAATGATCAAGGGTGTCACTTCCACTGAGTTCGGAATGTCGACGTCGCGGAAGCCTCTGGAGTGGACATAGTCCAATAAATGACTGATGTCTTCGAACGAGGCACAAAGTTCATAATAAATGGAACCGGGATATATTCCTCGGGTGCCAAACTTGAAATCAGCTTGGAGTCGGTACGGCACCTCGAAGCCTTTGCTCTTGAGTGCTTCCAGCACGTCCGCGGTATAATGGTCAAGAATATCGCTTTTGGAAAGCTTCAGGTCGTCAATTTCCGAGGGTTCCAGGCGTTTCAATGCGAAACCTCTTAGCTCCTCTCGTCTTAGCTCCAGGGACTCGAAGACCATCTCGCTTGCTTTAATAGAAGCCGACCCCATCACTCCAAGCCATGATGGCGAAGGCTTTGGTGTCGTTAGTCGGGCAAGAATATTTTCGTCAGATTCAAGTAGGATCCTGACGACATCTCCGCAAGGACATGTATCGGAGCATCTCGTAAGCGTTCTGTTATGGCTTGAACAGGCCCAGCCACTAAGAAGAAGACCTATTTCCAGAGCCGATGGGTCTTGTTGGTCATAGATTTGAAGAAAGGAAGAACCGAACCTCTTCAATAGAAGTTTGAGCCCCTCGGACCAAGCGGCAAGGTGGCTCATTGTCGTCAGGCCGTATTCATCTCTAGTGAAAAGGCCCGGTGCTTCGTTGCTGTTGTTGAGAATCTCGAGCAAAGCGGCTGTATTTCGCAAGAGAATCGCCTTGAGGGGATGACCTTCGTAAACTTCATGCTCAGAGCTTAGTTTGTTCTCTTAAATTCTTCGCTCTTGAAAGCTGTAGTGATGTCATATATGCTTCGGTACTTACAATCCTTCAGTTTTACCGAGCTTTCAATTGTGTTCTGTCGCCTTCCGTATCTCTCCTGATATCCTACAATGAGTGTGCCATAGTCATAGTTGAACTCAAAATCCGTCACTGAGCCTTCAGGGCAGAGTGTGTCGAATAATGGTGTCACTCGTGAGGCAGAAGTTGGGTGGGCCAATAGCCAAGCGAGAGCTTCATGGAATGGAAGCCTTTAATTCTAGTTAGCGAAGAAAAAATGCGATCAAGACTAACCCTATCCTCGATGTTGAGCATTGTCACTTGAGAGGATGTTGCGCTCTCCTGGATCCCTTGAATCGAAGTCTGTACTTTCAGACTCATGTCTGAAACGTTCTGGGATAGCGAGGAGATGTTCGCATCCACCGTTCTCAGAGCCCGGCCATTATTGAGTGATGTTTCGCTGAAACTGATATTAGCTGCATTCTATATCAGGTTGGAGGCTTGTTACAGTTCGGCAAGCTGGAAAGCTGCTCTTAGAGTCGTGTTTGCTGCTTCGAGGCGAGTATCAAGGCGATCGAGATGATCCCTCCGAAAGGGATACAGCAATTTCCTTTTCTGCTCTCTCATCTTGTCGATGGCGGTTTTCGGCGGGGAGAGAGCATCGATAGGGCTGACCTTTGCCATGAAATCGGCAAGTAGCGATAGTTCGGCTTTCGCGGACGTCAAGGATTCCTCGAGCGCGGTGCCGTTCGTATTCGCAAGTGCCGTAGGCGACGGAAGCCGAAGGCGATGACTTTCGATCTCCTTCAAAAGTGCTTCCATAGATCTGCATCGTCGCTTGGTTGAGTCGATGTCCTCTTCGCGGCATTGTATCCCGTCCAGGTAGGTTATGACCCCCGAGGAGAGCTGGATTCCCAACGATACCACGCCCACCACTGTGCCCAGCACCTCCGCCATGACACCGGAGAATTGGTCTGAACTTTGAAGGTGAGAGGAGATTGAGCTCGCTGAGATCGGAGTCGGAGTTGTGATGGAAAAAGAGAGTCTTGCGTTTCGCAGGCCGCAGACAAGAAGGGGTCAACTCGGTGTCATCGCCAGATGTAGAGATGAAAGAAGGAGACGAAATACTTGAATTCGAGGGGGGCAACCGAAATAGCGACACGTGCCAGAATCAGGCTGTCGGTTCAAAGCAGGGAGTGGCTTAGCCTGCAGGTGCAGATGCAGGTCAGATAACACAGCATGAAATTTCAACTAACGTGGCAGTTGATGGTCATTCTCCAGTTTTTGGCCAGTCAGATTCACGTTTTGCGGCGAAAAGCCCGTTCACACAGAGAGAGATATGCGTACCGGACCACCCAAAAAGTTCTCATATTCAAAAACAAATACGAAATCCAGACCACCATATAACCAACGCCCCAAGCAACAGGCTACCTACCAATGATATTTAACGGCGATCCATCGGAAATGACCTACCTACAACAACGAAATATCCGAATCCTCGGACTCGGAATCTGGCACGTTCCCGTGGGCAACGGCCGTGGAGGAGCGATTGAAGGGGTGCTGGGCGTTGATCAAGCCCACCATCCACGGCTGCCTCGAAATCAACGGCCAGTCGCGCCGCACCTCGTCCTCGAACCGGCTTAGCCGGAGGCGCATCTCCGCGAAAACCCCCGTCCAAATCAGAGCAGAGAGATTATGCGTCGTGGCCCGTGGCATGGAGTCGCGCGTCCTGGCTATCGCTGCCAGTGCTATTTCGCCAAAAAGACGGCGAATATGACTATCTTGGGGCTCTCCATCGCGGCCGGGTTGGCCTGCGGTGATCAATTGGATAAACTGATCTTCCATCTCGCACGCGTTACAGACCGCCCCTACCTGGCCGCCCTCCGGCGCAGTCATGGCCGTTAGGATGCGATTGCCCATGTTTTGGAGGCTCTGCGGCTCGTAGACGTCTTTGCACGAGGTGCAGAAGAGGTTGATCCGACACACAAAGCAGCGAACCCGTCTGCTGTCGTGTGTCGCAGCCCACTCGTTATAGCAGTTTTCTCCTATGGTGTGTCCGCACGGCATGATGATGCAGTTCTCTCTGTAGTCCAGGTTATCAGGGCTCAGGTCTTCGGGCGATGGGCACTGCGGCAGCGGATAGGCCATGAGGTTTCGGCAGACGAGGCATTGTATCTCCATGAGGATGTTTGGGTTCTGGCGCGCGGCCATGTAGTGGTGTCGGATGTTGGGCCAGTAACTGTCTCGAACGACTCTCATCTTTCTCCGCTTTGGTCGAAGAGAAACGTGCTGCGGTCTGTGGTTGCTTACCTTGCTTCTCCGGTTGTCGTCGCCATCGGATTCTGGCGTCAGTTTTCTTTTGTCGCCTACCTGTGAGCCGTCTTGGCTGGACCCTTCGATGCTTTCCACCACGTCCGACTCGTTATCACTCATATGTTGATCCGAGTCTTGCTCGGAATCTTCGATTCTGGGCCTCTTTGAGGAACTGTCGCTAGTGTCTGACTCTTCGTCAGAGTCAGGCCCAGGCGCTCGGGCTCTCTTCCAACTTCGACCTGCGTTTCTAGAGTTAGCTTGGCCAGTTTGTTGGTTACTGCTACTTCCCAGGTTGCTGCTGGCAGAGGGTGCAGGTGATGGCAAAAGCGATGGCGAAGGTAAAGGCGAAGGTGAAGGCGAGGGCTCTGGTGATGGCTTGGGTGATGATTCTGGTGAGGGCTCGGGTGATGGTTCCGGTGAAGGCTGGGGCGAAGGCTCAGACGATGAAGGTTCCGTGTATGATGCCGCTGCTGTGGTTGAACCCCGAAGACTCATCCAGTGAGTAGAAGGGGTACGAATGGACCAGTCTCTGTTGCGTCTGGGAGACATTGTGATTGAAGTTGTTTCGACTGATCTTGTTGTGAGAAATGGGATTTCTGATGTAACGTTAGTGTGGTCTTCTCGACTCTGTGGACTGACCGAGGATTGCAGGTGCTTGTAAGTTGTTTCGGGTTCTGGTGAGGTTTTTCAGGAGGCTAGGTTGTTGTAGGAGACAATGAACGATGATAATGATGAAGAAAAAGCACCAGCCGTTGTGGTGTCTTGTGGGACTTAAGTAGAACCTTCCTTGGGTGGAAGAATGAAAGAGTTGGCTATACATCAGCTTCTTTCACTGTTGAGTGGCCAGAACTCGAGGAGGCAATATTATTGTTCTGCGACATGTCGTCCCAAATCCATGAACTGCTCTTTTAGTCAGTATGTTGGGTATCATCGCTTCAAGGGATACGAAACATGTTTTCTTTGTTGTACCTGTTCACAATGCTTTGTGCTAGTGACAATATTGTTGGGAGATGGCCGC
This sequence comes from Colletotrichum musicola, assembly GCA_014235935.1. Taxonomy (NCBI): domain Eukaryota; kingdom Fungi; phylum Ascomycota; class Sordariomycetes; order Glomerellales; family Glomerellaceae; genus Colletotrichum; species Colletotrichum musicola. The sequence goes on from WIGM01000190.1 coordinate 52,703, forward strand.
AGAGTGCCTCGAACTCCGTTATTATTAACTCTGGAAGCACAAGATCAAACTAGATGAATTCACATTAGTAAGGAACAAAACAAAAACCTTCATGATCTTTGGGCATCGGGTCATTGACTTAGTTTACACCATCTTTGTCATGTTGCGTTGAGGGTTCTCCCAAAGGCCATAGCTCACATCACCCATTTGGTAAGAGAAGATGACAATGACGCCCTGTTAACCAGAAGGGGACTCAATAATGACGGACAACAACAGCAGTACGGGACAGCAGTAATAGTTGTAGGCCGGATAGAAAGAGTGTGGGAAAGAAAGCCCCAAGCAAAACCTAAGAAACAACAAGAGGAATGAACCATAGCTTCGACGAGGACATTCCCGGGGCTGGGAACGAAAGCAGCTCGATCATCTCACCGGCAGACCGGCTTGTCCCGAAGTCCGAGCAGCGGACCTCCCCCGAGGGATCTTAAGCGCTGCCCCTCGGATATGAGTTTAATCTAGACTCGCATCGGGGAGGGTCTGCCCGGAAGTCTACCCATTGGCCGTCGGTCCTCCCCCACATCGTATTCCCACACACCCTGCCCACGAACCCCGGTCAACAACGTGAGCGCCAGCGGCATTGTGCCCACACTCTCTGCGATCTCGGCTCGTTCTCACACGAAGAGAGCTTATTAAGTTTCTTCTTGTGGATCACCCGGGAAGTGGGCGACGATATTACAGGCTGGAGAAATCTTATCAGATCGTCTGAGCCAAACGACCTGGCTCACAATGCCTCTCTGCAGGGTCCTTGGCGAGCGCGTAGAGGTGCCCTGCCAAGAAACAGCATGCCGGCGACATCCTCGACCTTCCCGATAGAGGGTTGCATCCAGCAGAGATAACGCCATTTCTCGGCGCGGAGCCATCCGGCCTGCATCGAAGCAATCTACAACTTGCATATGGAGCTCCCAGGACAGACCCAAGCTCCTAAGTCCCCGGCCCAGGGATTTTCTCAATCCGGCAGACGCGCCGGGCCCGGTTTGCGCGATCTAGAGTCTCGGCGTATAAGATGTCGGCAGCGGCATGGGTGGGATAGCGAGTGTAGGTTCCCTTCACGGCTCTCAGGTCGAGGATCTTTACACTCTTTTCCAAGATGGGCTTCTCCACGTTCGGCTCTCTCCTGGTCTCGCTCCTCTTGAGCACTACGGCTCTCTCTGCGGAGGTGACTCCCGCCGCCGTCGTCGGCGACAAGAAGCCCTTTGTGCCTCCTGCCCGACGATTCGCGGTCCAGTTTTCGTCGTCCGGCTCGGCCAAGTTCCGGAAGCGCGATGGCACCCAGGTAAGTCGAGTACTCACGAACAGAATGCTTTGACACCATGATAACTAACGAGACCCAGGACACCGAGGGCTTCTTCGAGAGCCTTCAGCTCACCAACAACACGGCCAAGCCCGCGCTGAACTTCACCTCGGACATCTTCCACGGCGCCTCGTTCGACCTGGTCGACCACACGGCCACCTCGCTCCAGCAGATCGACCAGCTGCCCGAGGTCGAGAAGCTCTGGCCCGTGTCGGTGGTCTACGCGGCGAAGCCCAATGTCTCGGACATCATGTCGGAGCCGCTAGCGCGGTGGGACCCCCACGCGCTCACCGGCGTGAGCAAGGTGCACAAGCTGGGCCACCGGGGCGAGGGCGTCGTCGTCGGTATCATCGACACGGGCATCGACTATACTCACCCGAACCTTGGCGGCGGCTTCGGCGCCGGGTTCAAGGTTGAGGGGGGCTATGACCTTGTGGGTGATGAGTATGAGATTGGCGGGGAGTACATGCCTGACGACGACCCGATGGACTGCGCGGGCCATGGTACGCATGTCGCTGGTATTGTCGCGAGCACCCATGAGAATCTTCCTGGTGTTGCGCCCGACGCGCACATCCGCATCTATAAGGTGTTTGGGTGTGACGGCAGTAGCATGGAAGATGTCATCGCTCAGGGCTTCATCAAGGCCCATGAGGACGGTGTCGACATCATCTCGGCGTCTTTGGGTTCCAACTCGGGATTCCCTGAGAACATCCTTGCTGTCGTCGCCTCGAACATTCAGGCCAAGGGGACCTTTGTTACTGTTGCGGCCGGTAACAGCGGCGAGATGGGTATGCTAGTTCTATCTCAGACTCGAGGCTTTGTTGCTGACTGACTTGAACAGGACCGTTTTACACCAGCAGCGCGTCCAACGGCTTTGGCGTGACTTCGGTTGGCAGCGTTGAGCACACCCAGACGGCTGCTTTCACCGTCACTGCCAGGTCGAGTGGAAATGAGACTCGCGAGCTGGTAAGTCGGCTTCATCGGCTGTTGTTTCCGGTCTAACCAGTGACTAGGTGTACGTGAGCTCCGATACGGCTCAATGGCCTCGCAACGGGAGCTTCCCCGCCCACTTCCTCGACCAGAACTACACCGGCCTGGACTCCTGCGAGATCTGGGACTTCCCGGACGTCTCGTCGGACAGCGTCCTGATCCTACCGTGAGTAATCACGGAATTCTCGAGACAACTCTGGGTTGCGAAACTGACTCTCTCTCACAGTCGAAGCACCTGCATCTGCGAGTGCTGGCAAGTCCTCGACTCCAACCTGTATGGCACCAGCGTCAAGTGGGTGTTCTACTACAATTTTGAGGGCGCCGCCTGGGAGATTCCCAACCGCGGTGTTTATAACCCTGAAGAGCAGGCCCTCGGGTGTGAGTACGGTCATTGCCTAGACGATGACACTTTGCTAACACTCATCAGTCGGTCTCATTAGCTACGAAGACGGACAGTGGCTCCTCAAGCAGAAGGAGGCTGGACGTAAGGTCGACTTCGAGTTCGTCAAGAACGGAGGCAAGGCCGTCGGTCTTCCCGGCGTCAACCCTGACTCCATCGCCGGAGCTATCGACTTCTTTTCGTCTTGGGGCTTGACCGTTGACGCGAGACTGAAGCCCGAGATCTCAGCACCCGGTAGGTGTGTCCGAGAAAGCGAGTACGTTCTCAGATCTAACTCCAATAGGTGGCTCTATTCTCTCCACGTACTTGACTAGCGAGGGCGGATGGGCAGTCCTCTCCGGTACTAGCATGGCCACCCCTTACGTGAGTTCTCAAGCCCTCCTATCCTTTTGATAACATGACTGACCGTCGGCAGATCGCCGGCGTCGCTGCGCTCTACTTCTCCGCCACCGGCGGCCGCGCCAACATCGCGAACAACGCCGGCGACGCGGCGCACCACGTCATCGCCTCCAGCGGCAACCCCGTCGCTCATTTCGACGGCAGCGGCGCCCTCGCGTAAGTCCAACCGATGTGATTCTCAAAATTTATCTCTAACACAACAGCAGCCCCATCCCCATGCAGGGTGCCGGCATCGTCGATGCCTTCAAGGTCCTCACCTACAAGACCTCGGTGACGCCCGCAGTCCTCCACCTCAACGACACCGACCACTTCCAGGGGACACACGAGGTCCGTATCGAGAACAAGAGCGATAAGCCGGTTACATACCACATCGCTCACGAGGCTGGGTCGACTGTCACCACGAAGCCCAACGGCGACGCCGAGGTTGTGTTCCCGCCAGTGCCGTACTCGTCGGCGGAGGGCGGGCTGGCCACGGTCACCTTCTCGACGACGACCCTCGAGGTTGCTGCCGGCGCTACTGGAACCTTCACGGTGACTTTTGTCGAGCCGGCCGGCATCGATGCCAGGCTGTTCTCCATCTACGGCGGGTGGATCAACGTCATCGGCTCCAACGACGAGGCCCTGCGCGTGACGTACGCTGGTAAGTCAACATCCTCAGTGATTTTTGTGCGTCTTCTCATATTAGATTACAGGCATCAAGGGAAGCGTGTATGGCAGCAACATCTGGGCCGACAACTGGATCGACCCCGTCTTGTACACCCCCGAATCCACCCTTGTCAAAGAGAATGATACGTTCAAGATGACCGTCGAAGACACCTTTACAATCGACTTTGACATTCTCTGGCCCACGCGCGAGTTCTCCTTTGACGTAAGACTCCCCCTTATTCTTTGCAACAAACAACACCTGACCGAAAATAGTTCGTGGAACCGACCTGGGAGCCCGGCGACTGGTCCTACCCCTTCGTCCCCGGCACGAACAAGTACGTCGGCTCGCTGCAGCACTACAACCTCCTAACGGACACGTACTTCGACGCCCCAGTGCAGCTGTACCCGCGCCTGTCGTCGACCACGTGGTGGCCGAGCGGCAACTTTTCGCACGGCGCGGCCGTCGAGAGCGGCGAGTACAAGGTGCTCTGCCGCGCGCTGCGGACGTACGGGGACTATCGTAATGTGAGCGACTGGCAGATCCGGGTGTCGCCCAAGATTATCGTGGACAAGAACAAGGCTTGAGGGGGTTGAGCAGATGTGGTCTGTTGTTCTTGAGATGTGGTAGATATTATTCGAGAACAATCTTCAGATCAATTAGCAATCCTTTGACCTTTGACATCCCTCACTTCAGTCCTGTCCAGCCATTGCCATTTGCCCCCCTCAATACATCATCCTCCAAAGCGCAAACGCAGCGCAAACACCCCCGCTGCCGAGGTGAATCCACGCCTTGTGCCGTAACTTCCCCCCCATGCCCCTGATGATCCACCAGTCCGCAGCGCCCACCAGCGCCGTCGTCGCCCACAGCATCGTCACGGCGTCCTCGTTGCCGCTGCCCTCCTGGTACGTCTCGAGAAGCACGAAGAGCAGCCCCGTAGAGAGGTCGCGGGCCGCCTTGGCGTAGCTGAAGGCCTCGGCCTCGCCGGCGGGCGGGCGCGGGACGCCGAAGGCGTCGTAGACGGCTAGCGGGCGGACGAAACCCAGCAGGCCGATGAAGGTCAGGCCGGTGCCGAGGACGTAGTTTGGGAGGGGGGAGAAGGGGGAGATCATGGCTTTGGCGTCTCGATTTGACTGGTGTAGCTGAGTAGGATCTGGTCTACTGCGAGGGAGTAGTTATTTTTGAGAGACAGTCAAGAGATTTATGGACATCACCCTCCCTCTCCCCGCATCACCTCTGGAGCAACGCAGCCTTATTTATGTATCCCTAGCAGCGTTCATCTGAAGGGTTGGAGAAGCCGGTCATGCGCTGGCGCCCGGCTTCGTCGCTGCGGCGTCCTCGAGCTTCAGGGATGTTTGATGCGGCACTCCGATGCGAGGCGGGTCGACCGGACGACGTCCGGGAGCTGAGCTCTTGAAGCTCTTTGAGCTCTAAGGTGTCAGTAATAACTCCTCATCCATAAAGTCAAATATCAAGACTCCAAGCTCAGAAATGTTGTTGGGGTTGGCTTGCATTGCCAATACTCTCTCCACTTACACCTCTCCTCGCCTGGTAGACAGGGCAGTGAAAGCTCGTGTTTTACCCCATAGTTCGTCTTTGGTATACTATGGCAGTCCAGATTTAGACCCCACGATATTCATCAACTTGCTTCCTTAGATCAACTGCTTATCCATTGTCGAAGCATTCAATCGCGATTCCGTCCCGTAACATCAACAGATGGGCCGGGCCGTCCAGGTACAAAGTACCTTCCAAACTCGGAGTCTTAGCGCCAACAAGCCCAGCAAAAGGCCCTAATCGCGCGAACCTGCAGCGGCTAGCGCCAGATAAGCCCCCCAGGGCCCCTTTCCAGGATCCCAATCCTCCAGACACCAACCCGCGAGGCAGTCTAACAACAAATTTCCCGCGATGGCTTCTCTTTTCCCTTCTTCACCAGCCAGGGAGCATCCGTCTCCCGTCCGCTCGTTTCTCCGACAGTCCTCGTCTCCCGTCTGCTCGCTTCTTCGATAATTCCCTCGGTCCTCGGCTCGCAGCAGCGACAATGCGCACTCTCACAGCCCTCGCCGCGACGCTCCTTGCGACCGCCGCGACGGCGCTAAACGTCACGGTCCCAGACTCAATCGCAGCAGGCGCCGAGACGGAGATCGCAATCGGCTTCGACTCGTGGAAGCAGCCCTTCGCCTACGAGCACATCCGCGAGCCCATCGGCGACGTGAAGTGGGCCGTGTGCCGGAACCCCGCGGACGAGGAGGTCGGCTGCGGGCATGACATGCTGTACGAGCACTACCAGCTGTTTCTCTGGACCGACGAGTGGATGTATACCTGTGCGTCTCTTCCTTCAATCTGTCTCTCTCTTCCTTACCTCCTTTTCCAATCGCTGACGTTGTGACGTGTGGCAGGCTACCTGAGCGGTCTCATCCCAATGGGCACGGCAAACCCGAAAATCACGATCCCAAAAGACCTCGGCCCCAGCGAGCGATACCGCGTGACGGCGATGGCCTTCAACGGCACGAAGCCCGAGACGAACTACTACGGCGTCGCCAACTCCGACCCCTTCCTCCTCACATCGACGGACGTCAAGAAGTGGACGCAGTGGGAGCACTACGGCGGCTGGCTGAAGCCCTGGTACTCCCTGCCCTGCTCCTCATACGGCTGCTACCGCACCTGCGGTCTCAAGTTCGCAGACGAAAAGGGCAACAAGAAGCAAGGCACCGCCGCGGGGTTGTACAACTGCCTCAACGAGTGTCCCGGCATCCGCGCCGACTGGAGCGACTCCGACAGTCAATGGAGCTGGTATAAGGCCTTCGACGGTGTCGATTGGTCTGGAGAATCAACGGCCGTGACGACGAGCACGCCGAGCGCGATTACTACTTCGGGTTGGAGCACGACGATGGACATTCAAGAGACGACGTTGTACGGGACGCCGACCACGGAGCCCGGGCTTCCGACGAATACAAGGGGGTCGGCGGCGGCATCGAGGACGGCTACGTCGGCGGGGAAGAGGAGGGCGAGGCCGGTTGCTCTCAAGGGCGGGACCGGGACTGCTAGCGGCGGCGGTGGTGGTGCTGCCGCTGCCGGTGGGATATTGATGACTGTCGTGGTTTGTCTCGTGTTCTTCGCGTTCGGGACGTTGATCGGGTGGATTTGGCCGGACGGGCTGAGGTCCGACTGGTAGCCGTCGTTAGATCGTTGTATAACATGCATCCCGAGTTGAGATCCGGTGACCTCTAAGCTAATACGAATCATGCCAACATTCTGTCAGACCAGTCGTGGTGTTAGTCGTTGGTGTGTTACGCTGTTTACGCCGTTGGCACTCGAAAGCTCACAGACCGAGCGGATTCCATTAGCTAAGAGCTAGATAACACCGTCATGCACCCCGCACGAGCTCACATCAGCTGGATCCCCAGGAACGCCCGGACGCGCTTTGTTGCGGGGAACCACCTCGCCGTCCATATCCCGAGCCGGCGTTTTGGGGGAAATGGCGGCAATTCTCGGCCCAATGGTTGAAGAGCCGACATCTGGGCTTCAGGTATAAGACTCCATAACATGGCGAGAAGAGATAGGAGAGCCAAAAACAAGATAGATGAACTGTTGCTGAACTGCCTCTTACAGACTCTCTCTGGCCGGGATAGCCAGGTCAAGCGACAACAAGCCTACAAGTCCCCTCAGCGGATGTGACGTTCCGGGCCAGGGCTTATCTGTGGGTGAGGTCAATACGCAGCAACACCAACAGCACCACTGCAGCTGCAGTGAGCCGATCCCAAGCGCCCCCCTTTGAAACCCGCTCCCTGCCACTGACGCGACTTGACTGCGGGGTTGACGGCCGCCGCAGGGCGCGGTGCTCCCTTCAGTGTCGACTTTTATCTGGCCCTGCCCGCCTCCGCCTCCGCCTCCCCTCAGGCTGTGGCATTTTCGAGGAACAAGCTTAGGCCGGACGCCGGTCTGTGGAATCGTCTTTTTGCCGAGCTATAAGTGTCTTGGATGTCCGTCACGAGGAAACCTATTTTGACTTCAGTCATCTCATCAAAAATCTGAAGCTTCAAGAGTCGAGTCGAAACCCAACAAGTCTTTCTTTGTCGTATCAACAACTATTCCCGCCGAGAGGTGTCATTGTTGCCCGCGCTCCATCCACTCACTGGTGGATTGGATTGTCTGCTCGCTGCCCGTTGCCCGCTGCCAAGCCCATCCATAGTTGAGGGTGGTTGATACCCCACGCCTTCCCACCCTCCCTTTACTGACTGCCGCACTTCACCATGCCCGTCAGACATATGCCGGTGCCTATTATGGCACACTGCTTGCGCGTTATCGCTCCTGCACGTCGCGCCCCAGGGGCAATGGCCAGGTTCAAGCACACCTGCGCTGCCGGCGTAGCCGTTGTCGGCCGCCATCACGTCGCCCGCTTCTCGTCTTCCGCCCCACAGAACCGAAGCGGGGGATCGTCACCTTCGGCGTTTGATGCTGGTATAAAGCCCGCGGCCCCTCGGCCCTCCGTCGAGGACAGCTACAAAGTCACCATCGACCAAGCCCGGAACCTCTCATCACAGTCTGCCGAGATGTATACCGCGTCGTTTGCCTTCTTCGAGGCGCTATGGGACGCTGGCGTCACCCACTGCTTCGTGAACCTGGGCTCTGACCACCCCAGCATCATCGAGGCCATGGTCAAGGGTCAGAGGGAGAGGAAGGGTAGCTTTCCCAAGATCATCACTTGTCCCAATGAAGTAACATGCCCCCCGTCCTTCCCCACTCAGGCGACGGCCGTACTGACGACTGGCCTAGATGGTGGCCATGTCCATGGCTGACGGCTACGCTCGACTGACCGGGAAACCGCAATGTGTCATCGTTCACGTCGATGTCGGTACGCAGGGCTTGGGTGCCGCCGTGCATAACTCTTCCTGTGGCCGGGCACCGGTTCTCGTCTTTGCGGGCCTGTCTCCCTTCACGATAGAGGGCGAGCTGCGGGGCAGCCGAACCGAGTACATCCACTGGATCCAGGACGTCCCGGATCAGAAGCAGATTGTATCACAGTACTGTCGCTATGCAGGTGAGCTCAAGACGGGAACGAACGTCAAGCAGATGGTCAACAGGGCGCTGCAATTCTCGAAATCCGATCCCCAGGGCCCGGTGTACCTGTGCGGTGCCCGCGAGGTCATGGAGGCCGACATCGAGCCGTACAGCATCAACCAGGACGAGTGGGACCCCATCGAGCTCGGTGGTCTTCCCAAGGGCGCGGTGAAGAAAATATCCGAGGCATTGGCCGGCGCAAAGGAGCCCCTTATCGTCACCGGGTACGGGGGTAGAAATCACGACTTCCCCGCAGCCCTGGTCGAGCTCGCCAACACCGTCAAGGGGCTACGTGTCGTCGACACGGGCGGCAGCGACATGTGCTTCCCGGCCGACCACCCGGCCTGGCTGGGTCTGCGCTTCGGCGTTGAAGAGGCCGTGAAGACGGCCGACGTCATCCTGGTGCTGGACTGCGACGTGCCGTGGATCAACACCCTGTGCCACCCGTCCAAGGGCGCCAAAATCTTCCACATTGACGTCGATCCGCTGAAGCAGCAAATGCCCGTTTTCTACATTAACGCCCAGTCAAGGTACCGCGCAGACACTCTGCAGTCGGTCGAGCAGATCACCGCACAGCTCAGGTCGCAGCATGTCGCGCAGCTCGAGTCGGAGGAAGCCAAGCAGCAGGAAGGAAAGCGCAGCGAGTCGTACAAGCAGCTCCTGGCAAAGATTGAGGAAAAGACGAAGCCAAGGTGGGACGGCGAGTTCGGGACCGGGCACCTTTCCCGCACGCTGAGGAAACTCTGCCCCGAGGACACCATCTGGGCCATCGAGGCCGTGACCAACACCGTCTTCGTCCACGACAACATCCAGCCCACGCTGCCCGGGTCCTGGATCAACTGCGGCGGCGGCGGCCTCGGCTGGTCCGGCGGCGGAGCGCTGGGCATCAAGCTCGCGACCGACTACGAGTCGGGCGGCAAGGGAAAGTTTGTCGTGCAAATCGTCGGCGACGGCACGTTCCTCTTCTCGGTGCCCGGTAGCGTGTACTGGATCGCAAAGCGGTACAACATTCCCATCTTGACGATTGTCCTGAACAATAAGGGTAAGTGGTCTTTTGAGAAGGCGGATCAAGATCCAGACGAGGTGGACCTGCGAGTGCTGACACGACAACAGGCTGGAACGCACCCCGAAGGTCACTGCTTCTGGTGCACCCCGACGGCGAGGGGTCCAAGGCGAGCAACGAGGAGATCAACATCTCGTTTGCGCCTTCGCCAGACTATGCTGGAATCGCCAAGGCGGCGGCAGGCGGCGACTTGTTTACGGCGCGGGTAGACAACGCAGCAGATCTCGAGGGAGTGCTCAAGGAGGCCATCGAGACGGTGAAGGGCGGACAATCGGCTGTTCTGGATATCAAGGTGGCCACGGGATGTTAGGCTGGGTCGAACTGCATTGTAGAGACCGTGAATAGAGGACGAGCCCGGCGTGGCCTGATCGGATCGGTGAAGGACACGATGACTCGTCGCCATACAGTCGAGGCGGCACCTTAAGACGGGTATGTAGATGGGATCGATGTAGGCGATTCCCGGTAGAATGGAGTCACCGGGTCGTTGGGACAGGTGCGATGGTGCGTGCAATCCTGCTGGACAAGCATGGGTGAAGCTAGGTAGATAGAGCGCCACTGCCGAACCGTGAGATAGTACGGCGTGGCTAGTCTCGTTAGCCCACTATATCTGCAATGATCAACCTCACACTTTCATATTCGCGATGCGCGATTGCTTGTGGAGTCGAAAGAGAAACAGTGGAGTACCACACTGCGATGGAGATTCGATTCTTCTAGCGGCGGCAGGGTCCGGAGCGATGCTGAGTGAGGAAGGACCGGGACTGTGGCCTGTTTCGGTATTCGTGGCAAGAGGTGTTTGTCTTTGTTCAGCCATTCTAATGTTGGGCGAAAGTCTAGACCGTGGCCATGTGGCAGCAGAGCAACAGCGGTCTAGAGCAAAGCAGAGCAGATCCAGCAGAGGTACCTGGTACCTAGGCGCCGCGTGGAGCCCGGGCACCTTACCCAGCGGGTAGATCTCGCCGAAGAGCCGACAGCTGTTGGCCGCGGAAGGTGGTGTGCGGACCGACATGGCGTGGTTGGCACCTACCTACCTTAGGTAACCCCCAGGCCCCAAGGCAGTTACAGTAGAAGGTGCAGGTGGTCATGCCCATTGACGATCTCCATTGGGGAAAGGTGCCAATGGGAGAAGGCGCGACAGGAGAGATACCTAGGTACAGTACCTGGGTACAGCACTGTGTGCCTTGAGGCAGGTGGTGTGGTGTGGTGTGGCGTGGTCTGGTACCGCACCTGCCCGGCAGGGGTCTTCCTGCCGCCGTTGCAACGAAACGCCGACAAATCGTCGCGGGCGCGTGGACATGCAGAAATGAGGAAGCCGCGATGCTAAATGGGTTGGGAATAAAGAGCGAGAATTAGGGAAACA
>WIGM01000191.1:0-28827 GCA_014235935.1 Colletotrichum musicola
ACAACCACACAGGCAATAGGATCTTCGTGATTACTACGTTGCCACGTGGCAGGGTGCAGGCGACCAATAAACCAACAAAAAGGTATTAGGGATGGAAACCATAGCGGATCTTTGGTCGGATGTTTGCCTTTTTTCCTTTTTCCTTTCAATGGGTTTCTTCGTTATATCAGTAGCTTCCATCGTTTATTGACCTACCTATTCCAAGTTCTGTTTTGTTTCGTGAGACGGGAAGATGCATACTCGGCTTGCCTCCCGGGCCAACTATTTTCCTTGGTCAGCCTGAGTCATCTGAGACATCGATGCCCAATGATGCACGTTGATGGCTACTTGATTTTTATCCCTTGGCAAACTTCGAATATTTCAATTGAGACTTGTGTTTATCTCGTATGATTCTTGCTCCAGTTCTGCACCGCGATCTCTACCATGAGCTCCACTTGCTTCATCGAACGATGTGGTATCTGCAATATCACACTCGAGTGGAGAGAGACAGTTGTCCTTGGTAAGCACAGGCCCGTCCTGCTGCGATTGCGTTGCGTCTCTAACTACGTTCAAAGTGAGAGGAGAGCTAATCTCCAACGAGATGACCGGCCTCAAGCCTATGATCGACCAAACAGGCACGGAGTATATTGTGTGCCCAGGGGATTGTCGACATCGGAGTCGAGCTACTGCTTGCCATGTCGACTGTGCCAAACAGTTGGCACCTTGGCCTCTCCCTGAAGCGACACGGATGCTGGCAGATCAATACGAACCCACTCCCTTGAAAGTTGAGGACCGAAAACAGCGACTCCACGACATCTCTTCTCGGTTCTTATCCCAGATCTTGCTTCGACTACCACCCGAAATCACTTCTGACATCGCGATGATGTGTCTTCGAACTATCGCAGCAGAGTGCAGCAAAGATGTTCGCACTGCTCGCGGTGGAAAGACGACGATTAGTGTTTCATCCGAAGTCTGGGCCCATAGCGTGATATTTGAAAGCCGGCGGTATCTCTCGTCCTTGAGCAACAGCCCCGACAACTACCATGATGTGCGGGTGTTCGCCCCCAACCCTGCGTCTCATGTCACAGCTATTCATCTCAGAGAAGACTACTTGGGAGTAAGAGAGGTGGTATTTCGTGAGCAATGCCAGGGGACCAGTGATTCGAGCGTTCTGTCGTGCCAAGATTCATGGTGGCGGGTCGTGAACTTGAAATCGTCTACACTTGCCGTTGAATCCGACGTGGGCCGCCTCCCTGTTGAGCCGTCTGGATTTAGCTAAGATAAACTAGGGCCTCAAGCTGCGTTGCATTCCTCTCGAGGACGGTAAGGAAAGTTCCGATCGTCTGCAAAGAATTATGTTTGGCGTCCCTCCATCACCCGCGCTTCGCCTGATTTCCCTCGAGGAATCACCCCCCGTCGGCAGAATGACCGCGTTGCCATGCAATGACCCAAGAGTGACTGCTTACTCGGCTCACTGGAGCACGCATATCATGTCGATTCAAGCCCACACCCGCGAAAGCCCGCTGCCCGTGTACCGCCACGATACTATGCACTGCACTTTCCTTTACTTCCCACTGCACCAAGGGGAAAGAATAACCCAGATCTGGGCTCACCGCAAGATGCAGAGCAACCCTTCCCTAATTTTAGGTTCTTGACACAGCCGCTGGAGATCATGTGGCTGAAGCATAATCAGTTCAGGACTGACAAACCTCGGACTGTCGTCTTCGGGCCAGATCCCCGAACCTACCCCAAATCCAAATATACTCTACTGGACCTTCCATGCAGAAACGAGGTAAGCCAGATCTTTCTCGAGGAGTCATCCTTCGGAGTGCGCAACATCGCATTCGACAGCGCCAGACCCAAGCAAACCTCGACTCTCGTGTTCCGTCCACACGGGTTGATCAAAGCACCCGTGTCGAATCCGTGCAAACAAATATTCTTTTCAGGGGCTTCTCTAGCTGGAATGAGGGATTTCAGACCTTGTAAGGGCCGGGTTGACTCCCTACACGCCATCATTGGCCTTTTGCTTCGCTATTCCGACGGCCGCGAGACATCCCTCGGCCAGGTTCGGTTGGATCACCTGGATGCTCCCGTGAGTGTTAGTGGACGCTTCAGTTTGTGGGTTGGTCTTTCTGCAATCTATTCAGGTAATTACGCCGTGGCCGTTGATTTCTCACGAGGTTCGAACGAAAGAGGTATCGAATGGATCGAGATACGCGACGATGAATGGGCCGAGTGGTGGTTCTCATGCGAGAACTCGTGGGTATTGTCGCGGAGATTGGGCGGTTTTGAAAGCAAGAAAGTCTGAGGTCAAGACGGTCTGTAGTGTTTTGGAGAGTTGTGCCGAGATCACTGAGTTGCTTGTTTCCCGTTCCGCCCCTAATGGGTAATTGGTGCCGTCCAACCGACTCAAGAGTTGACTTGGGTTAATCAAGGGGCCTCTTATTCCACACCCCTAAATTGAGTATCTCACATTCCCTCTAGCCATTCCAGCCCACTACTATTTATTTACTATTTTTACTATCATTTTTTACTCTTACTGTCGTCCGTCGTTGTCACTGTCGTCCGTCGTTGTCGTCGTTGTCCGTCCTCGTTACTGCTGTTTGTGGGAGGTGGGATATTTAGCTTGGGTGTGTGAAATAATAGTCCGCTTAATCAACTCAAGGCTGTGGACAAAACGGAACTCAACGAACGACCCGCCAATCCCTATTACGGCAGGTCGACTCGACTTTGAAACTGGTCAACAGTAATTAAGATCGGGCTCCAGCCGAGCGCGTGGCCAAGTCTCCATTCAACACCCGACTCAGGGGACGTTTCCAGTTTATTGCCCGCACCGCCCGAGGCGCAGGGATCCGCAATATCACCAGTTCTAAGACTCAACCGCAGTCGACAATAAGCTTTCTGCGTACCTATTTTCATCCGTACCACTGTCTCGAAATAAACACCTGACAACCGGCAACCTCCACTTCTCCGGACGAACTGGGATGAATGTCAGCCACCCAAGGCTGGCAGTCCAAGCTTTGGCTTCTTCTTCTTCGGCCTGAGCGGCACCATTTTGTAGATTCCCCCATGTCGATAGTCGTCGCACGTAGAATCGTTTGCGAATTTGGAGCTCAATGCGCGCGAGCCAAGAGTCGCTATTTCCCGAGAAACCCCGGAAATCCCACCGGGCCCGCGAAATCGTCATGTTGCCGAGAGCATTCATCTGAATCATTGCAGAACTTCATTCTATAAAGTCCACCTTGTCCGACCACTGGATGAGTTTCTTTTCTTCCACCCCATCCTCATTCACTTCCAAGCCTTCACACCCAATCGTTCGATTCTCACATTCGATTTCGCGAAAGCCAGTCTTTACTCGCGCTAGACATCGTCCTTCTTTCGCAACGATTCTTCATTTCATCCAGTGGATTCTTTGCCCATTTTCTCATTTTTCTCTTAAGTGATACCCCAGAGCCTCAACGTCTCATTTTCTTTCCTATCGACAAATTCTTTTCCGATCGATCAAAACATTTCCCCAAAATGCACGCCAGCTCCGTCATCGTTCTCTTCTTCGGCGCCCTCGCCTCCGCGCAGATCCTGCAGGGCTTCCCCTCGAGCATCTCATGCAAGCAAGATGCCGGCGGCAGCGCCGAGGTCACAAAGGCCGAGATGCAGGCCGCCATCGTCGGGCCCAAGGGCAACCTCGAGGATAACTCGGCCGCCAACGTCGCCTCGGGCAAATGCTCGAGGCTGTCTGGCGTCCCACTGTATACTGTAAGTTGACTACCGATTAGAAAGGGGGCAGGCAGATGTTCCCTCTTACCCTTGTATCTCCACAAGCTTGCGAATATTCGTTTGCTGACATATTTCGCTCGTTCTTTAGGTCGGTGCCGCGGGCAAGGCCAACATCGGCTTCGCGTACGACAAGGCCAAGGACACATACCACTACTGCTTCGCCCAGGGTGCCGTCGACAAGACTATCGGCTACCCTTCACAATGCGAGGAGACGGGCGCCGTGGCCAGGCTTCGCCGGGCCTTCCGCGCTTGAGCTGGGCTACTGAAGAGGCCCTTGACTGCAGTTCTAAGAGCCAGATTCAAATAAGGGAGGCTGGACTCGGTTGCTCTGTGTGGTTTTGTTCCTCGGTATATGATTCTTTAGAAGCATAGCGCATGTCAGAATTGATTTATGATAGTTTTCTGTCCTTCGCACGCTTGGTATCTATCTTGGCACGAAAATAACGCCTGCTTCCTCGCTAAAAGTCCTCATTCGTGATATTTCTCTCTAGTCTCTCGCATCTTCGCGTAGGAAGTCACACAAAATCGAAAATGCCGACTTCGCGTGAAACGCCGATACCCAGCTCATGCCGGGGCGTATCTGCGGTAGCAGTCTGCGAGGGTATTTGGTGTTCATCAGCTGCTTCGCTGTCGCCGCTCGCTTCTCCTCCGCTAAGATTTCCAACTGCCTCAGAGCGAGCTCGGCGTCGACGTGCGGTGTGGTCGCCCGGAGGAACCCCGCGAGGTCGCAGACCTCGACGTCTCCGGGCCCGAAGGCGGGTCCCGATGCGCCGACCGCGATGCGCCGGCGCGCGCGTACGAATGCATACCGCAACACGAGTGGCGTGGGCGGGTTCAAGTCCGGGTCGTGGCGCTCGTGCGAGACAAGGACGGTCCAGGAGCCCTCTTCCACGTCGCGCGGTCTGGAACGATCGTCGCGCGGTTTGAAACGATTCTCGCGAGGCCCAATCCAGTAGCACCTGGTATCCATTGAGGCGGTGATATCGGCGAGGGCCGGGGTAATCTTGACGTCGGAGTAGTCTTGATCCAAGTCTGGTGCGCATGAGAAGCTGAGAAGGTCCTCATCGCGGCCAAAAGAGCGTAGGTAGGCCAGGAACCCCATTGCAAATCGTCCCGGCCCGAGGAGGCCACCGCCGAGGTAAAAGCATTCGTGCGTGAAGGGCGTATCCGAGTTGAAAGTGGCGTGTTGGACGAACATTTGCTGGACTGGGAACGCCTCGACGGGTGGCGAATAGCCTGACGTGGGTAGCCATAAACTCTTCCGCAGAGGCGCGGAGTAGGCGGCAGTCACCGTGATGTCCTTGGACAGGAGCAGCTGCGTGTACTCGGGTTTGGTTGAGATGAGCACGTAGATGCTGGCACTCGCGTCGTCGTTTACTCTCCTGGGTTCCTGGAGGAAACATAGAGTTTGAAACCCGGTTTCCAGCCGACAAAGCGTCTGTAGAAGCGTTTCCGGGTCGCCTTTCATTCGGTCGACGCAGAGACTAAGAGATCTGCCCCTACGCAACTCTGCAGATTCGATGGCTGTGGCGACGGTTTCATACGAGATGTTTTTGAACTGCACCCAGTTTAGGTCGTCTTGCTTCTCGTACATGACTCGGAGTAGCTGCGCGGAGGTGAGGGTTGGTCCCAGGCCTTGTGGACTTTCCAGGACTTGTCGACGGAGTGAGTCTCGAAAGCCAGGGATTATTGACAGCCCGTCAAAGGTGAACATGTTGTCGTTATCTGTCTGCCAGGTGGCTTCAATGAGGCTCCTAATTGACTGCTCCCCGAGGGACTTGCAGCCGCGGTCGGTTTTGGGAATGATCAAGTGACTTTCGGAGTCGATATCGTCGCTGGGCCAGATGACTGTGTTCATGTCAGTTTAAAACGCTACAAGACGATATCTCTGTGACCTGACATACAATCCATTGTAGACGGATCGACAACCCAATGACGCAGCTCCACCTCCTTGACACGTCTGCCACCATTTTCATGATCTCTGTAGGAGAACTTCTTCATGTAAGAGTTTGCGGAGAGTGGCGTGTGTAGGCGTTGCTCCTCAAGCACCGGATCCGGGCTGCGCTCTGGAGGATAATCTTCCACCGGGTCGTAATCTCGATCGGGCGGCGCGTTCACCATTGCCATGTGGTGAAGCGTGAAGGCCACGATGCCGTAACGGATCCTGTCCAAGTCCGAGATGTCGACGACGACCATCCCATGATGTGGGATGTCGTCTCGGAACGCTATGCCAAGGGGCTGCAGCTGAGAGCTGTACGTCGTAGTTCGGGAGGGGTCGCAGCTCAAGCCCAGGAGCAGGGTCGTCGAGATAAAGGGGAATTGCGGAATGGGTTCGTCCCCAGGTTCTTTCTGATCGAAATCGTCCTCTTCATCGTCGAGCCCTAAGATGCCGAGCTCAGAGGACGCCGCGGCAGAGGGCTCGGGTAGATGAGATCGCTCAAGTTCGCCATCGCGACTCGCGTAGAACGCCCTAGCCAGTGCCAGTTCTGCCTCGATGGTGACGCGGTTGGCGGGGGACGAAAGAAACTTGATGACCTGCAGACACGCCTCTACAACGAGAACGCCAGAGAACCCGTAGCGGCGCAGCTTTTGGTCATCGCGCAAGGCAACGGCGACGGGGCGGTGATGCCTAGCCGGTCCGATCTGGGCGACGACATAAAAGAGGAAAGATTTCGGTCCAAGATCGGATATTGATCTGTAGTACGACATCGATGGATAGCCTGTAGTTGTCTAATGGTAAATAAATGGTGCCAGCCTGGTTGGTTGTGATGGGACTTTGGAAGATAGGGGGCACTGAAGCGGGGGAGAGTGTAACCCCTGGGCAAACAATCGCCGATGAGCGAACACGTAAGCAGTTAGTTTTACCCCAGGATTTCTCACACTCAGAGTGGGACATAGGTAGATATCAAAATGTTGAGGTCCACAGCCATGCCGTTATAATGCATCCATTCTCAGCTACCTAGATTGATCTGACATTGCCATCATACAGCGAGACGAAAAACCCCAAACAGTATCCAAGGTGCTCAACTCAACCACTAAAGGTCAAAGAGCCAAATTCTACTTGTCGTATGATGAAAACCACTGTGCCAGACGTTTACTGAGGAGCGTCCTTGGCGACGGGGGACTCCTCGATGGTGAGGAGCTCGCTGCCCTCCTCGCCCTTGACGACGGCACCGTCGTTGGCGGTGCGGCAGCAGGAACCGGGGTGGTTGGTGTAGCCGGTGGCGATGTATCCCCAAGGGGGGTCGCAGCCGTGGCGGCCGGCGTTCTGGGCGTCGCGGTTGATCTCGTAGATGCGGGAGCCGGCGCACATGCAGACGGTGGGAACGCAGCAGGTGGGCGAGGCGCTGTTGAGCTGGTCAGTCTGGGGAGCTCAAATTCTCGTGATCCATCTCACGATATCGTGAGAGGCCGAGGAGAACTCACAAGTAGTAGCAGCCGGAGGCGGTCTGTCGGGTCTCGAGGTGGCTCTCGTCGCGGACCTCAACGTCCACCGGGCTGGCGGAGACGAGGGCGGCGGCCGTGGCGGCGATGGTGAGGAGGGAGAACTTCATGTTGACTGATGCCTTGGGTGCGTTGCTTTTAATGCTTGAGGCAGTGAGTGCTCTGAGAGATTTCGTTTTTCGAGGGGATTCTAGTCAGCTACTTATACTCGACACTCTGCCTCATAATATGAGGCATCACACAAGGGATTGACTCCTGCGTCAACATCAGGAAGAACTAAGAAAAACCATCTCCATGCTGTCGTCTCGTGGCGGACAGATGTTGGGCTGAGCGGCTAGGCAAGGGGACCTGAGATGATCGTTGCATTGAGGATTTCTTGTCGCTCGCCGTTGACTGGACGCAAAGTCGCCGGGGGAAGCATCGTGGGGCCCCTGGATGAGCTAACTCAGTGGAACCATGTTCGCATCGTGAGCGATCCCCGGATGCATCATCAATCACCCCGCCCCACGGCTCTTGACCGGTTCAGCCTTGGATGATCTTCCGCGACGCACGTATTTTGCATGATGTCGTGGCGGAGTGGTGGTTAAACTAGGCAGCTCGAACAAAGTCTCCTAATGCTTTGCCGCCATGACCAGGGGTCCAAAAGTCGCCGGCATGACGCGCTCTGGAGGCGTCAAGTCCCCGGCTTGATCCTAGCGTAGCCCCGTTGCCCGGCTGTCAGCTTACTATCTACTTACAGTGTGCTGTTCAGGTTTGATTTAGCGAGGAGAAGTGTACGCGCAATCTAATATGAAGTCATTCAATAGGGCAGTTGTTGATCTAATGCCTGCGCCTGCATTCTTCCCAGCCTCTCAGAGACTACGGTCGCTCGACAAGATATTGCAACATCGGCCGATATGGACTCAATAATTCGACGCACACTGGTAAGATGCGCGCCTGAGAGTGAGGGGTCGCCGGGCCCTCATATGCAGCCAACGGTCAAGATCTGCCCTTGCAGCAAGGCGGGAACCGCCGGTATTGGTGGCATCTTTCCGGGGTAGTTGCTCATCGTATGCTCGAGGTTCGATCTATCCAGGGCAAAATACAAGGCGATTTCCTTTCCCCTTGAAATTTCATTTCCAAAGTCCCAGCACGCCCGCCTTTCCCCAAAGTCCCCTTTCGGTAGACCGTATCGCTGACGGCCAAGAACTGACTGGTCTTGGCGGAATGCTACTCCACAACCGATGATATGGCGCTTAGATCTAGGCAGCATTCACCGTTGTTTATTAAACTGTGTGGTAACTCGTGATTTACGGGTACGGGCCAGAACTGAAAACATTTATTAGAATCTTCTGCGTTCATAAATGAGATTGTGGTTTCAATTCTTCACTCTCCATCTTCTTCCATAACCTCGGAGCATCGTCGGCAGTTGGGTTTAGTGATCCAGAAGGTTCTTCAACTGGACGCTAAGAAGCCACAGCCGAGACTTTATCAAGCGTAGCCAAGTACTCTTTCTGGCATGGTTGGCAGATCAACCACACAGTAACTCGTGCGACCTGTGCTTGCCTCGCAGGGCTGCAGCTCGGGAAGAAACGCTCTTAATTAACTAGTAGAGGAAGATGTTTTAGTCCTTTCTGCAGTGCTATATTCATGGCGTCCCTATGAAGGCTGAAAGCCTAGACAGTAGAATACGTGCATTCCTCTGGCACTTAGGCATTAATGACTTCGAATGTTCGTCGTTAGGGGTCTGAGACAGTAATTACTTTCGCAAGTCTCTTGCAAGACAGACAACAGACTAGACCAATCAGCAGGCTCTCTGACATCCCTTTCCTGCTGTCTAGACCATAGACTTGGGGGCGCGAAGCAAAACTAGTAAGGGGCTGAGCCATGTGGCACGGAAACCCCCTGACTTCAACCTAGTATGAAGCTTAATTATGCGTCAGGAGTCGCCGAGAAAGACAACGGCACGCCCCGAGCAAAGCTGGGGTAAGACCGCACTTTCCACGACTGAAGGTCATCTCCTCAATCGCCATGGCGACTCTTGACGATCAAGCGCAAAATCTGCTGGTCCCGGCATGGACTCACGTTCCAGAAAATGAGCTGAGAAAGGCACCAGACGAGTTCCGGGTTGGGAAATAGCATGTCACATTCCGCTAGCTTCGCAAGTATTCCAGGCTCTCTGCAACGACTCGCTCCCGTACATTCCATGTATAGCCTGAAGCCCAAGAAACTTGGAAGGATCTATAAAAGCATCATGTCGATTTCGTTCACCGAGTTCTCAGTATCCTAGTACATCAGGTTCTCTCGTCACTCGCTCGTTCACACTCGTTCAAAATGCGTGTTCTTCTTGCTGCCCAATTTCTGTTCACGGCGGTGTCCTCGCTTGCCATCAGAGCTGTAACGATTTCCGATGAGCTCAACGCGCTGTTGACCGACTCAGACGCAACCGTCAACCTCCGGGCACGATGGAGCACCTATAACGCGCCCGACCCGGCGGTCGTCGTCAACGTCAGGTCGGAGTGCGATGTTGCCGCTGTCGTAAGTCTGAACTCCATGCCGATGAGCCGTTGGAACCTCGTACCTAACTCCCCACAGGTCAAGTACTGCACGGACAACGACCTGCCTTTCCTTGCCCAGAACGGCGGCAACGGATGGGCTAACACCTTCAACCTCGGCCAGAACGGCGTTCTCATCAACCTTGCCGGCCTCAACGCAGTGACGGTTAGCGAGGACAAGACCGAGGCGACCATTGGTGGTGGTGCCGTCATCAACGAGACGATCCAGGCAGCGAACGCGGCCGGCGTGCTGGTCCTGACCGGCAACTGCAACTGCGTCGGTGCTATTGGAGCCATGCTCGGCGGTGGATTCGGTAAGCAACATACGCGATGGACACGCCTCATATAAATGGAGACATTGAGCTGAGACATGTCAGGAAACCTCATGGGTGAGGTCGGCCAGGGCGTCGACACCATCCTGTCCATGCGCGTCGTCGTCGCGTCCGGAGACATCATCGACGTCTCGCCGGACTGCAACCCGGACCTCTTCTGGGCTATGCGCGGCGCCGGTCCCAACTTCGGCATCGTCACCTCCGCCACGGTCCGAGCCCGCCCCGCAACTGACGAGGAGCGCACCGCCTTCATGACGACCATCATCTTCACGGGCGATAAGGTCGCCGAGGTCGCGCAGGCCGTCGAGGACCTTCCTCTCACGCCTGAGCAGGTCGTCTTCCTGATCCTCGCCAACCCCGGCCCGCCGCTCAACGCCCCCGCCGTCATCATCCAGGGCTTCCTGCACGAGGGCACCGAAGAGGACGGCCGCGAGGCCTTCGCCCCGATCTACGATCTCGGCCCCGTCTTCAACGTCAGCAGCGTGGCACCCTACACGGGCTGGAACGCGCCCAACGACAACTTCTGCTCGCGCGGGGTGCGCCGCCCGGCGTACAGCGCGGCCATTGACGGCATGCACCCCGAGAACTGGGAGGAGATCTTTGAGCTGTTCTCCGACTTCCAGGCCAAGGCGCCCACGACGTCGATCCTCATCGAGCGCTACAACATGGCCAAGTCGAGGAGGGCGCCGGAGTGGTCTGCGTCGTTCCAGCAGGAGCTGCGCGAGCTTTTCGCGCAGGCCATCATCATCCCCTCGTACAACGACTCCTCGCTCGACGCCGAGGCCAATGTGTTCGGAAAGAAGGTCAGGGATATCTTCAGGTTCACTGACGAGAACCCGACGTACATCAATTTTGCCCACGGCGACGAGTCCCTGGAGGAGATCTTTGGCAACAGCCTCGACCGGTTGAGGGAGGTGAAGGCGGAGTGGGATCCTACCGACGTGTTCAACCAGTGGTTCAACATCGACGCTTAGGAAGTCTCGCATTCTTGACCTATGGAACTCGTCTTTGGCCACAGTCTCAGTTGCTGTGGTCTATCGGTCTTGTTGGTGTATTAATGTGTGTCTATGTTTCTGGACTTGTTACCTCGGCGCCAGCCAGCAGTACAGTCAATGGGGTTAATCGACCGTATTGGTCTACTTAATGTATTTTACTCTACTTCAATCTCTTTCTGGCACATTTGAGAGATTGAGTTTCAGAGAGGTGCCAACTGCCCAATCGCTGTGAAGTCATGATCTCCTTGACACCAAAGTCAAGGCCCGGTAGCCGCTCCTTGCGAGAATGGAAACGAAGTAACGCGATGCCTCCATTGCCCTCCTCTTAGATGTGCCGCTTTTTGCGAGAAGCATCACCGCTGGTATTTTTTCATATTGCGCCATTCCGCAGTGAGACACCATTTTGCTCATCCGGTCCGAGAAGATACGGCTATGGTTGAGCTCACTCACCCATGGTGGCTTCGCATCCAGCTGACGCCGGGTTGAAAGGTCAAGATGAAAAACCGCTTTTCTTATTTTCAAGGAACACCGCTGTTGCGAATTCAAAGCCCAACTCACGTCGCTTAGTGCACTTGCCGAGGTTGTCTTTATGCTTTTAGACTTCAGCTGACAGCGGGAGATCAGAGCCGTCGGCAAACCTTCAGTCCGGAATGCGACGAACTGCATCCACAGCTGACGGGGCCGGAGCCGAGCAAATTGCTTCCTGGCGTCATACCACGTGGCGGCGGACACGATCAAGGAACCGAGCCCGACTCTTTCGATGCCAAGAAACGGTCCGTGTGCTCGTCTATTGGGGTTGCAGTTCATCTTCTCTCAAGGATTTGCCAAGGGTTTTAACTTGGTGGAGATTGCCATCGTCGGACGCCACAATATCTGCACTGCAACCCTGGAGATCATCATCGTTCAAGTGTCTTTCAATCTGATTCACATTCACCAAGACGCTCATGAATCAAGTAACTTTGGAATCGAGAGGTTATAAAAAGCCAAAAACTTATCGGCGATTCAATATTCGGGTAAACCGAGGAAGAAAAGGAGACAACAACTCACGGTTCGCGTTCAGCAATTCAATATTTTGAGATATTGATTGCGAGCCTCCACTTGGTCTCTGTCAGCAAACCACCACAATGACTCGCACTTTCCCTCCCCACAGGCGAAAGATTCCCATTCTTCAACGATCAGCAGGGGTTGAACCGAAACTATTGTCGGTCGACTCTGTTCTGGGGGGCCGCTGCAACCCCCATTGATTCATGATCCTGCAGGTTCTCCTGCGCGCGGGAGCAGTACGCGGAGTGTAGTTGCTCCTAATCCCGAGGCTTGTAATCCCGAAGAGTCCCATCAGATGAGAAATCAAAATGTGGACGCCAGGGTCTTGCCTACCTTATACTGAGATCCGGCCACCCCTCCCAGTTGAACTTCGCCAGGTCTCGACTCAACGACGACGACTTCACCGACAGCTTTTCGCGGTTTGAGCCAGACGAGAGCCATGGCGGGCGATCAGCAAATACCACAGGGCGTCCCGCCGGCCGGGAACGTGCCCATGCCCGAGTTCAACCAGCTGCAGAGAACGAGCATCGGATTCAACGTGGCTTTCATCGTCTTCATAGTGGTGGTTATGGGCATCAGACTGTATGCCAGGCTGGGGATTACCAAATCGTTTGGTGCGGATGACAGTACGCATTGGGAGCATTATGACAAGACGCGCCGATGGCTGACTCTATGGCTTGCTAGTGGTGATGGTCGCTGGCACGGTACGAACGAGATTGATTTCGAATCGATAGCATCGTGAAGCTAACCTTACAGATCGCGACCATTGGCATGTCGATTTGCGTCATTATCTCTGTCACCCATGGCCTCGGACTGATCAGTCAGTGACGCCAACGCCTCTCGTCGATATCTGCGGTTGCTAACGCTGAGAAACAGTCGCTGACATTCCACCGCTGAGCTGGAAGCCAATGTTGCTGGTTCGTCGTCCCGCGCGTGGTGACACCTCGCGCAAAGAACCCCTCGCCTGACTAACACCACCAAACAGTCCTTCTGGGTTTCTCGCGTCTTCTACGCCGTCGCCCTGATGACGGTCAAAATCGGCCTGCTCCTGTTCTACCTGCGCCTCGACCACCGGCCGCGGATGAGGTGGGCCGTGTACGGGCTGATGGCCCTCGTCATCGGGATGGGCATCGCCCACATCATCATCTCCATCATCGAGTGCATGCCGCCCTCGGTGTTCTGGACTTCGGCTGGAAACTTTCAGATCTTCTCGCAGCACTGCATGCCGCCCGCCACTCAGCAGGCGTTCTGGGATGCGGCGGGCGTCATCGTCGTCATCACGGACGTTTGTCTCTGGCTGTGCCCGATGCCTATGATCTGGACATTGCAGTTGCCCACGGTTGGTGGTTCTTTGCTACTTTGGTTTGAGTCTACTTTCAATGCTGATTACCGTCTCGTAGAGACAAAAGATTGCCGTCTCCGCGGTGTTCGCTCTCGGAGTAGTCTCCGTCGCAGGTACGCTTCCCACGCCCACCCATACCCTTCCATCTTGAGCATCTACTGACCAAAACACAAGCTGCCTGCACCCGCTTCTACTACGTCCGAAAGCTCGCAAACGAAAAGGAAATCTACCAGCAGTTCGCCGAGTCGCTCATCTGGTACTCGCTCGAGATATACATGGCCATCGTCTGCGGCTGCTCCTCGGCCTTCAAGGTCTTCTTCAAGAAGCACTTCCCCTCGCTGCTGGGCTCTTTCGGGTCGAGGGTCAAGTCGCGGTACGCGCTGGGCAGCAACGGCAAGAACGGGACGGGCAGGATGGCGGCCTCGTCGTACCCGCTGCAGAGCATGTCGAGCCGGCACACGGGAAGGAGGGGCACCGTCACGGCGGCGGACTCGTACAACGGCGTCGAGGTGCCAACCAGAGCTGTTTCGGCGAATGGAAGTGAGGTTGGGATCGTGCCTGTACATGGGGCTGCGGTGGAGTGGGACGTGGAGAAGAGATGAGACGGGCACGGGAGGACGAGGAGGTTGAATTGAAATCCGTGGACTGGAGCCAACTCCCCCGGTAGAGAAGAGTCTCTGCGATGATCTTGTAGTATAGTAACTCAAACAATAACTCACGCATGTCGTTATGGGCGTACGCGCTTCTGGGTGAACCTCGCTAGCGGGTACCATGGACCACCGTTCGATGCACGCTGAGCTCCCTTTTTGGCTCTTGTTTTGCAAGCTCCAGTCGAAATCTGGGGTTTGAACACTTTTACTTACTCTAAACGGTCGATTCCATCTGTGTGTGGTCTGGCTACATACTCGTACGCACCTAGTGTAGGTACATGTAGCTATACATAGATGTACGGGTATGAGTTTGTAATTTTCTCCAGACTGAAAAGGAAAGATGGGGCGTTTCTCTTTTTCGTTCCGGGCTAGTGATTCCATACTAATTGACACGTGGCCGGGCATCTTTGTTCCAGAGATAGCTAGGTTGAGTTGGAGCTTTATATAAAACTGAGACCGAGCATTCATATATACCAAGCTAATTCTGAGCACTCCGCTTTAGCAATGATCCCGAACCTCGCCGTCAGTGCTCCGCGCAAGATATGTTCAACCCCAAATTCTATCATATCTGCCACACCGTGAGTCGCCACTCACCGGGCTCATCGTTGATACTCGTCGCATCGCACGCCTCCATGAACCTTCTGATCTCGTCATCGAGGCCTAAGACATTTTGGAGCTGCCATTTGGTAGCGCCGGCGACCTTGAGACCACCAAGCGACCGCTCCTCCTTTGTAACAGAACCGTAACATGTCAAACCTTTTACCTTCGGCTATCTTCTCTTAGGCGGTTTTACCATATACACAGGGCAGTGTTCACAACGGAATCTACCACAACTGGGACAGCTTGGATTAGTGATAACACGCATACCGCTGTCGCCACAACTACACTACTTGACATTTAGTACTGAGATCGTGTGACCGGATCAGGGGGATTTTCAGAAGAATACTTACGCAAGTCCAAACCAGAATAGTTCTAGGTCCATCGCGCATCTCGGCTCGGGAATTTGAAGCGCGCGTATCTTCAGCTGGCGTTTTTTCAACACCAGAACTCTCCAAAGGCTGGGCTGTTGAAGAAGCCGTCGAGGAATGTGGATCCTGACCCATGTCTTCTCGTTTTGCTTCACGAGCGGTGGGCTCGAATTCGTGATTTTTACTGTCTTCTGGACCGGTCGTCATATCTTCATTCCGTAGGATGTTAGATGCCAGTGGTCGTCTTATCTCCGGCAAATCCCGGTACATGTCGTTCAGAAGGTCTTCTGCGGTCATAAACAATGCCAACGGCTCCCCTGGGTAGAAAGCGATGACCATACCGCAGAAAGACTGGCACCCGCATAACCATACACCTGAGGTTCCCGGTGCTGGTGAGGATCAGCATTAAGGCAAACTGGCGCGGGAAATGGCCCATTCAACGTGTAGTGAGATATCTTACCTAGTGGTAGAGATAATTGTATCTTTCGGGCAGGCAAAGTCCCTCCAGTTACTTTCATCTGAACTGTTCCTAGCAACAGAAGGGCCTCAGAGACGTCGTCAAGACCCAAGATCAAGGATATTGGGCCAGGAATCAGCCCTTCGTTGAATGTGTGTGTCGTTATTGTTGCTTGTGGCGCGGATCTGAGGATATTGCAACTATTACTCAGACTGTTTGATTCCAGAACGATATAATCGGCAGGACTGGTGTTCGAGCCCAAATTATCCTCGTGTTGAGGGCGCTTCCCTTCAAAGTTGTACCCAATACTATCAAGTAGATTCCACTCGTTGATGTCTGCGATCTGTCGACTGCCCAGTTGTCGGAGTTCATTGCGGATTGGATCGTATTCTTTCACATAATCCTCGTCGTCCTCAGATTCTGACGACACATCAGAGCCGCAATCCCTCTCATTGACTCCAGGAAAGTCTCCAGAGATGCGGTTTACTTCTTTTTGAAGCCAGGACAGACATTGAAATGCCCTATGTGCTGTCGTCACTGCAAGTGGAAAGATGTCGAAATCAAAGTTGAAAAACCCGCGTACGAGCACACCTCCGATGCGGGAAACGTGCTGGAGGATTATGTGATCGTATTGGACCAGTGTGATACAGCAGACCATGCCACAAACCGAATTAATGTTTCCAGAACGACCTTCGATATGATGATAGAGGAGGAAGCCCTGGTCGCTCACGATCAATGACCTGGAAGGGTCCATATGCAGCTTTGCCCTGGGTATGAGTGTCAGATTTGCGTTGAAGGTGGGACCGCCGCAATGCACCTCGATCCGTTGCTTGAACAGTCTCACGGGAAGGTCGAAGAATTTTGTGGCCTTTCGAATCTTGTCGCGGCACCACTTGCTTCCACAGAGGATCCAGATACAGGGTGAGATTTTGACGGTATCGGACCACCCACTCTCTCGCCTTCCTGACATGCGAAGCTCCAACGCAATTACCCGCCTCTTTGGATCTCTTTTTCGCAACTTTTTCTCCCTGCTCTGCTCGGCTATCATATCGTTCCTGGTGGCATCGAGGGTGATCAAGAGCTTCTCTTTGATGTCGGGCCATTTCAACTGGACAAAGGCCGTGGCGAGCACCTCCGATTCAAGACCAACCCAAATATTGGAATCGGGGAAATTGTAGATTTTGGAGCTGTCTAGAGGATATGTAACACTGCTGTCACAATCCACTTTCGGACAACTTTAGGTGGCATTGTCGTTTCCAGAGGGCTGGATCTCTGCATGGCCCGTGGGAGACTGACTTGGGCGCGGCATATTCCGCACAGCGGCTGCAGATCCCGTCATACTACTGGAGAAGGTGAACAGAGTAGAGCCCTGAGTTGGAGGTGTTTGGGCTTTTGCTTTGCCTTCAAAGTCCGTCTCGGTCTTTGAGAACGCATTATCCGTGGAGGGTGCACTTGTGTGTTGGGGTCGTGACATGGACTCATCCCGTGAGTGCGTCTTTTCTGTCAGCTCCGACCGTTTTGAGAGGGACCAGAGTTCGGGACCAACTGTAGGAGACTGCTGAGATTCCCGAATACCATGGCTTCTTCCTTCCACCATCGCGTGTGATACAGTTGCGGCCAAGAAAGGGTGAGAGAATGGTGTTTGCTGGTGATGTTCGAACGGCGGCGATGAGGACATTGACGATCATTTCAGAGCTTGGATAGAGAAAACATTGAAGAGGGGGAAATGGGATGAGAAAAGCAGACCTTCGAGTGTGCCCATCCCTCGGAGAAAGTCCGCCTGCATGAGTAGCGTGGAGGCGCAGTACATAGTGAGGCGGCCTGCTCACCACAACGAAAACAGCATGCACCACGTGAGGCAATTCGTGCCCAATGCCTTATCTTGGACGCGGCAGGCTCGCTTGGCACCGGGATGCCTTTGGCGAATCAGTTGCCTTCTGATTTCCAGCAGGCTTCTTATCATTCTTTCTGATCAAGGAACATCCATTCCTCATTCATTCGCAACTCTGCGGTATCCTACTCTTGATTTCAAGCTTTGCCTTTTCGCTCATCATGAACCGGTTTGTGAGAGTTAGATCGCCAGGGAAAAGTACACAAGCTGATGCCAAGCTGTGCGAACTGGTTTGGCCATTGATGTCGGCCGAAATGTACCACAATGACCACTACAGCACTCTCGCAGCTTATGTACGATACGAGATGCCACGAGCCAAAAAAAGCCTCGCATCTTTCAGATCTTCTGACACAGACGAAGGGAAGATGGCAGCGGTGTTGGCACACGTCCGCTCGTCTGCCCACAAGCCGATGAACGAGTTCATCCACGATATCCTGCCAGAACTTCCCGGCGGCAGGAGTTCGAGCGAACAAGCACTGGGAATCATTCGCCTAGCCGCTTCTATCGTGGTGATGATTCAACTCCGTACGGCAGAAACTCAAATTCCATCGGAGAAGAGTATGGTTCTCTGGAGACCGGACATTTCCTTGAGTGAGACATTGATTACGTGCTTCTCGACTTCACCAAACACGCCATCGGAGTCTCTGTCGATCCCTCCTGAGCTTACCATCAGCATTCTTATTGCCAATCACGGATACAGTGTCAACTGGACTACCTGTTTGAAACAACACCTCGATATTGACAGGTTATCGAGGGTTATCTCGGTGTTCCAGCACGAGATCTGGCTGTCAGCACACGCAGACGCAGCTGAACAGTGTATTGTGCCTGCGGCAATTATCGGCGAGGCACTAGACACACTCGACCTGCTCTTCCCGCACAACGACGCACCGACTAGATCTTTCCTCGAGAAGCAGAACCAGAAGTTTCACAACCTGGCACTTTGCGGGCGAGGTCGCAAGTCCAACCTTTCGGACTACCCTTACTGGGGAAAGAAGATCGAAGACTTGATAGGGATCCTGCACGAGCCGCCTGTTGGCTTTCAGCAGTTTTTACCGCGACGGAACCGGCCTAACCTGCTTGAGTCGGCCAACTTCTGGATCGCGTTGTTCGTGGCGGTTCTAGCGGGCATCAGTTTCGTCTTTGGCCTCATAGCGGTTATCTATGCGAAAGAGTCGCTCGACATATCGAAGGAGTCTCCAAGGCTCACAGATCTCCAATATCGACTCTCGCTGGCCCAGGCGTGTTCGGACCCAGGGAGGAGTGCAACTCTGCTACCTGACTGGTGTCGTCAGAAGCAGTAAGAAACTACAAAGAGGAGTTGTAATTGGTTGTTAGAATCGTTTTGGTCACTTCAAACAATCGCTTGTCCCTGGACCGTTGACGAAAGGACTCCGGAGCGGTTGTGATGCAGGTCTTGGGAAGACCAATCAACTGAAATTGGCCCGTAGGATGTGAGGGAATCGGTGCTGTCAAGGTCTTCACAGGTTAGAGGATTTCTAGACTCTCAGGACAATATATGGGGATTCGAATAAAACAAGAACCAGAAGAGGTTGTTTATGGTACCTAGGTACTATGGCTAGCCGTTACGTTAGGTTCCGTGGATACAAAGTACCTACCTGCTGTAAAAATAAAAGGTTTAAGCTTACCGTACAGCACTAAATCTCTGTAGCCCAATGAGAGAAGCCAGAATGACGCCTAAGTGGGTAAGCGGCCTACTCGGCTTTCGGGACAAGGATCCAGCTTTCCCGGCCCCGTATTCCGGACCGGCATCAGTTGCCCCGGTAATACCTATCGTAACAAAAGAGCAATTAGTCAGATCTAAGTGAAACTTTCAGGGTTGCGGAAGATCTAGACATACAGTAGCTTGACATCCTCTCAATAACCCTGCTACAGTACAAAAGCAGCTCAAGTAGTGTCCTGGACGCTAATCTCCACCCGTCAGCGACGGCGACAAGTCCGGCGCTGTTGGTCTACTACGCACGAGCGTTTTTATCTGAGTCCGTCACTTCAGCACCGCGTCATAAATCTCCCTCATTACACATGATTGTTGGATGGCTCCTAAGCCTCCTGGCTTAGTTTTCTTCACTTGACCAAAAGGCACAGGCAGCCAGTCAGCCTGAACCCGGTGCGCTGCACCTTGCCTCCGCCGTCAGACCACACCGCATAAGTCTACCAGCTGAGGCTGGAAGATAGTATTGGCATCTGAACGAAGTTTCTCTTTTTGTTCTTTTCCTGCTCTTTTAGTGTTTTCTTCTGCGCCAAGCACGCGCCTCAGCTTGGGACGGCTTGCCGGGGACGTTGGACGTGCATTGCAGTTGCTCATCCGACGGGGTTCCCAGTCTAAGTCTGCAGCCCCGTTGCCGGGATCGTCGTTATGTGCGCCATGATGTTAGGCGTTCTTGAAATTCTGTCTGGACCTAGCCTCTCCCCAATGGGCTAGCTCGTTCCAGCCAGATCCCTTCAGCTGCCAGATCCCCTGTGCCCCAGCCATCATCCGGGAGCTTGAAAGTCCTACTATCCAGGCTATCCCAAGATCTCTACATGGTCCTCATTTCTTCTCTCTTTTCTTTCTCTCTTGCGTCTCCGACAAGCGGAAGACCAGGGTCATTGATCTCGAGTCGCCATCTTGAGTCAAGGTAGATCGCAGATCGTGACGCCCCTGTCACACGACGCCACCATGGTCGCGGTCACAACCCTCCTTTCCCTCGCCGGGTTCCTCCTCCCGACTCTGGCGATCAAGAACGGACGTCACGAGATGGAGTTTGCAGCGCAAACCGTTCTGCCCCGGCACGACGAAGTCGGCGACTGGTCCATCGCGCCCACGCCGCCTCCTAACCCTCGGTTCGCGGCGATGGCCCTCAAGAGGCAAGCCGGCGGTCCTACCTGCGGTTACTACGAGTTCAGTACGGCACTGCCCAGCTCTCCTCTCGGCATGAATTGGCGCTGACCCTCTTCTACAGATAGCGAAGCGTACGACTGCTTCACGAACCAGCAATGCGTCACCAGCGGGAGCTACTTCGCCTGCACCGGCGGCTCGTCGCCCTACACGTCCTGCCTGGACGGCTTCAACTCCATCTGCTCGCAGAGCGCGCAAGGCCTCGGGACGCTATGCTGGTTAGTCTCTTCCAATCACCACAACCCACAAGCTATACATCTCTAACCCTGAGAAAAACAGCAACTTCAACACCGACTTCCCTCTGTGCGTCACCGCCCTGAAGCCCCTAGCAACGGGCGCCATCCCGACCATCACCGGCTTCCGATGCGGAAACAACAAAGCCAAGGGCAAGAAGCTGCTCCTCGAGACCACGGGGCGCACCACCTCGAGCACTTCAGCGTTGCCCTCCTCGAATAGCCCTTCGACCACAACATCCCCGCCTTCGACGACCATCAGCCCCTTCCCCGCGACCTCCACAGCCGTCGACACAGATTCGGACTCCTCCGGTGCGCCAGTCGGGGCCATCGTTGGCGGTGTTGTTGGAGGTCTTCTCATCGTCGGCCTGAGCGCCTTCGCCATCGTCTGGCTCGTCATCCGCAGCGGCAGAAAGGATGCGAGCCCCCCGCCCCCCGCTGCCGGCGGCGCGCCGAGCATGATGAGCCAGCCGTACACGTATTCTGCGATGCCGCCCCACGGAGGTATGCAGATGGAGCCGATGTCTCCCGCCCCGGCGCCTGCATACGACGGCTTCAAGGGGCACTACCAGACTACATCCGCGGTCGCGTTACCTGATGGGTACCATCCATCGCAAGGGCCGTTCGTCCCCGGTGTCGGCGACGGAATGTACCAGCACGCTGCACCGGCCCCGTCTCTAAGTCCCGCTCCGCCTTCGTCGCATGGTCCTTCCCCAGCTCCGATGATTGCCCACAGTCCTCCTCCCGGAGGATTGGATATGCGCCGAGTGTCTGAGGTCCCGGCCATTAATCCGGCCGGTATGGGGAACAACGCGTCTGAGTTGCCATCGTGACAGCGTACGTATGTGTACTGGTAAGAGGAGTTCTTTAGGTATTCTAGATTTTCCGCAACATAAGTGGTTTTAGGGCGTATAAATGGGGCGAGAAACGTAGATGTTTGAATGGGTTTATACTAAAAGAATAATATCATGCTTCAAATCAAGTGATGTTATGGTATTAATACATAAGCCGGAGGCTATGTCTACCTCATCCCCAGCGCCTGCCGAGGGCGTCATACAGCGTCTGGTTGATGGGCAACACGCTTCCGTGTCTCAGCCCGCTCGGGAACCCAGACCGCTCGCTAGCCGTCCAGCCGGCGTTACTCGCGACGTTGCCCGTCTGGTAGGGCCTGTATCCGTCCTCGCCGTAGAAGTCGAGCAGCACGTGCGCGCGGCCGGCGACCTGGTTGTCCCAGTAGGCCGCGGGGCCCTCGACGCCGGACTGGATGATGGCGGAGGCGCCGCCGGGCCGGGTCCAGGTGCCGAAGAGGCCCGTGGTGGAGACCTCGACGAAGACGGTCTTGAGTGACTCGTCCTTGAGGAAGCGCACGAAGGAGCGGCCGTCGGAGGAGGTCGGGAGGATGTTGAGGTCGATGATGTTGGTGGGGGACTTGTCGATGTAGGTCTGCGGGGCGGAGAAGGTGCGGAAGTCCGAGGTGTAGGCATAACGGATCACGATGGGGCCCGGGGCGCCGGTGTGGTTCGGGTCCGAGGCGGGGTACTGCTGCAGTCAGTCTCTCTGTCTCTTTTGGGAAGATGTAGGATGGTCGACTCACAAACTTCGAGGCCCAGTGGACGAGGTATTGTCCCTTTTGGGCATCCCAGATGGCTTCCGGGGCCCAGACCATGCCAGCGCTGGCATCCTCAACGACAACGAGGCGCTCGCCAGTCCAGTTCACGAGGTTAGTGCTCTCCCAGACAAAGATGCCTTTGGACCCCTGTCTCTGCGCAGCATCCCATGTCGTCTGATCGCAGAGAATGTCAGCTCAAAAATTATCGGACGGAGGAAAAGCAGATGGGACGAGGTACAAACCTTGCCGATGTCGAGATCCGTCCCGACAATGAACCACTTCTTGCCCTTGTCCGCACCGCCACCCTCGACGAGGGCCGGGTCGCGCACACCACCGGTGCCCTTGGTCGAGCGGAGGACGGGAGCGCCGGCGTTGAGCGCGCGGAACGAGGTCGGGTTGTTGCCGTTGCTGAGGTAGAGGTACACGTTCGGCTCGGTACCGAGGAAGAATGCGCCGAGGTAGCCCGTCAGGCTCGAGTCCGCGCGGCGGGTGAGGGCAGCGTCGTGCGTGAAGTCGACGGGCGAGGCGAAGGCTGCGGTCGCGGCCAGGCCGGCGCCGAGGAGAGCTCTGAGGGCGACCATGTTGGAGATTAGAGGGATTAGGAGAGTACTGCGGACAACACTGAAGAAGAGAAGAGCCGATATTTCGGAAATGGGCGAGGAGGGCTCTGTTTATCATGAGCTGTCAAAGGCTCCTGTCCCCGCCTTTCCGCCCCGCGCAATCCGGGGTAAACACGACCTCATCATCGTCATGTTACCAGGGGTGGCGCACTGTTGATGTGATGACGAGCGGGTTCTCGCGACATTGCGACAGCGAGGTACGGCTCATGTCCTGTTCATCGTATGGGACGGAGAGGGGGCACGCTTGGCTAAACTCGAAAGCACAGTCGCACACCCACTGCGACCCAGAGGCCAACCAGAATTTTCCGTGATGGAAGAACTGGTCTTCGTTAATTGCCTGCCCGCCCACAGCGGGGACCTCGGAGCCGGGATCCATTGGCTTCCTCTGGGGTTGCGACCCCGGGTTTGGCTAGTCAGGTAACTGTCACGAGGACAGAACCGACAGATACGTCGAGAGATTTGGCAGATAATTCCAGCGGGCCAATATTTACGTCAGTCCACACGTGCAGGACAACCTTGCAGGACGAGACTGGAAGGCATGGTTACGAGCGGCAAACAGAGAAATACGCAGGCGAAGCTGCTCGCTCGGTCTCTCGGACCCCTGCTCGTGGCTCCTCCCGCCGGCACATACACAGCTACGGGGGACAGGGAAAGAGAAGGCTAAACTCGAGTTACTCAAGATGATGAAGAGGGGAAAGAGAGAAAGAAAGAAAGCCGGGGTAGGCAGGTGCCGACCAGATCTCGGATACGACGTCAGCGTGGGCATCATCCATGGACGAGTGTGGGGAAACCTCATGACAAGTGCCGCTCTTCATTGGCGCGCATCATAATATCTGCGAGAACAAGCCGAGGTCAACCAAACCATCGCGGGAGACAGGGACACACGAGCAAGTCGGGTTGAGTCAAGTGGATATGTGAAGAGTCCAGAAGTTTCAATATGTACTTGAACCGAAGAGAAGTATGTACATGTGAAGGGATGAACCAAAACAACACAGCCCGCGCATATGCGCTTCCTTGACTCAGGGCCCGTCGACCGGGGTTTGCCTACGCTCACAGGCACTTCAATCACGTCAGCACTCATTTTCAAAGCACGGCAACATACGAATAGCAAAAGAAAGGTAACGCACCTGAGAGTAGTACGAGTCCTTGAAGGTGCACTTGAGCCCCGAGGCGCACTGGAAGCTGCCGTTCCACGTCGACCCGCCGCACTGCTCGTACAGCGCGCCGGCCTTGGCCGGCTGGAGGGCGAGGATCTTGGCCGCGGCGTGCTCGGCCGCGACGACGATGTACGACGACGGGTTCGTTGTCACCATGCCGGGGAAGATGCTCGCGTCCACGACGAAGAGGTTGTCGGTGCCGTACACCTTGGTGTTGACGTCGACGACCGCGTCGCCGTTGGAGCTGCGGCCGTCCCCGGTGCCGAGTTTGTTCGTTCCTGTGACGGTTCGTCAGTAATTATCGAAGCTATGCGGAGTTAGGATGGGCTGTTGGGCGTACCGATCCAGTGGTTCGCGCGGCGGTTCGAGTACGACACGAGCATGTTGTTGACAAAGTCCCTGACCGAGGTGCCCGCGGCGGGGTACGTCCAGTTCAGGTTCGGCACGTTCTTGAGCGCCGCCTGGACGTTCTCGATGCCCTTGATGACGGCCTCGATGTCGTTCTGGTCGCGCAGGTAGGGGAGCGTCGACACGACGGTGCCGAGGTTGGCCTGGATCGTCATCCGGCCGCGCGAGGTGGCGCCGCGGCCGAGGTACTGGCTGATGGTGATGGCCTCTGTTGACGGGGTAAGTTAGTCAGTCACACGTGTGCATACAGAAGCAGATCTCGAAATCAACTCACTTCCGTCGGGAGTGCCGTTGCTGCCCTCCATGCGGGCCGTGTACTGCATCTGGCGGGTGATGCCGTCGGCGCCTTTGATCTCCTCGAAGAAGCTAACGACAATGTTAATCAAGCGCCATCTAAAAGGCAGGGAGATGAAGACTTACAGAGGTCCAATGTTGGGGGCGGACTGTGCCAGAATGCCGCTTCTCTTCTGGAGGTAGGCGTTCTTGTCAGTCACGTTCGGATCGTCGTAAGCCTCGTAAAAGTCGTAGAACTCGACACTGGGGTGCGTCGCAACGGTGTCGGTCTGTATACCCTCAAGTAAGTAAAACGTCAATGACATCTCGACACGATCAGTGAGACTCACGTTGGTGTGGTCCTCGAGGTTGTACCCAACAGGCAGGTCAATCCACGAGCTGTTCGAGATCATAGTCGGCCCGTCAGGCGAGCTCTTGACAACCTCAAGCTGGTCCTTCGGCCCGATACCGCTGCGCATCAGCAACTTCGCGCTGCCAAACGTTCCCGCAGACAGAATGACGCGTCCCGTGACGGGCGTGAGGTTCACAACACCGGCGTATCCGCCGTTCTGGTACGCCTCGACCTCAACGCCCGTGACATGCCCGCCCGTGCGGACGACGCGCTTCACGGCCGTCTTCGTCCACAGCTTGAAGTTGGAGCGCTTGTTGGCAGAAACAAGGTACGTCGCCATCGGCCCGCCGCGCTCGCCGCCGATGTACATGTATGGCGTCTTGCCGAACGTGCGGTTCTTGGAGTTTGGGTTCGCATTGAGGTCGAGCTCCTTCCAGCCCGCGGTCCGCAGCCCCCCGGCGAGGGCGTTGAAGCCGGCTGTGAGGTAGACCTTGCCGTCCTGCGAGGGCGTCGTGGTGCCCGGGATGCGGGAGAAGACGCGGCTCGTGGCGGCGGCGACGTCGCCAGACTTCCAGCCTGCGGGGAAGTTGTAGTCCCAGTCCTGTGCGTATGGCTGTTTGGGGGTAGTCAGCCTCATGTGTCAAGATGATGAGCAACGACTGCTTACCTTCCACCAGAGGGCGGCGTTGATCGCGGTGCCTCCGCCAAGGATGCAGCCGGCCATCTGGTCAGTGTCCTGGCAGGCGATGCCGGCCGAGTCATGCCAAATCTCGTTGCAGAGACCCGGGACGTCGAAGCGGGTGAGGTTGGTACCCTCAAGCCAGGGCGGCCTCATGGTGCCGCCCCATCGGCCGGATGAGGGCGGGCCCTTCTCGATAAGCAGCACGCTCTTGCCGGCCTCGCTGAGCTTGTCAGCCAGCGGGATGCCGCCGGCACCGGCGCCGATAACGACGTAGTCGTACGTGTCGGACGGGACCGGCACGCCGGTGGGGCCTGGCACGGCGCCCGAAGTCGTAGTCGCACCGGGCGGAGCGGTCGTCGTAGTTCCGCTGCCACCGCAGTTGCCGGTCACAGTCTTTGTAGCGAGGGCAGCCCAGTTTGAGTATCTCGCGTCAGCGATGCTCGGGTCCAGCCCGCTGCCGTGGATGCCCTGGTTCTCGTGCTGGACGAGGTTGATGGCGGACGGGCACGACGGGTTCGTTGGGCTGCTGAAGGCCTGGGCCCAGCCGAGGACGAAGAAGCCGGCGCTCGTGGAGGAGCTCCCCGTGGCGCCGTTGTGGTTCCAGTTGAAGCAGTTCTGGCAGCGGTAGAGGAGGGTGTAGTGCGTCGCGTTGACGGTGGACGAGATCTGCGTCAGCTTGGCGTCGCCGGCGTAGACCTGCGGCATGTCGTAGCCCGAGGACCAGCGGAAGGAGGTGAGGATCTCGCCGTTGTTGGGCCAGGCCATGACCAGGAGCTTGTTGGTCATGGTGCCGCCGAGGGAGATGCCGCACCAGCCGCTTCCTGCGGTCTTGGTGGCGCATTGCTTTGGGGGGATATCGTCAGCGAGGAGGGACAGTGACGAGATGAAGGAGGTGGAACACGCACCAGGTAGCCGACGTACTCGTTGGCGTCTGTTGTGAGGGCGTTCTCGGGCAGCGCGAAGCCGTAGGTCATGCCGCCGGGCGTCTGGGCGTTCGAGGCGGACCAGGTGTTGAAGACGATACCGGTGCTGGGTTCGGTGTAGATGGTCGGGGTCGAGGCCTGCGCCTCAGCTCCATCGAGGACTGGCACTTGATGTCAGTATGTGGACGTTATGGAAGACGAAGCACGGCTTGGGTCAATACTCACGGGGCGAGGCCGCCAGGAGGGCTGCCAGAGCACCGGCGCGACTGAAGAACTTCATGGTGCTGATCGACAGAGGTCTAACAACCAAAGCACGCTCTCATCCCTCGCTCGGGGACTGGGGGAGGGCAGTATTTAAGGATCCGCAGAACGGCTCAGCAATGTCTTCTCGGAGACCCAGGCCGGGTGAACCTCATCTCCATCCCGGTCCGCCTCGATGCACACCCCCGAAGGGATATCACACTTTCTTCTTCGAGGCATGGGCGGGAAAGGGTGTCACAATCTGGGCGACGGCTGCCACATGACCACAGGATCCCGCGGTCTGGCTCGTCCAGTCAGGGTTCGCGTGATTGTGGATGGGGGCAAGAGCAAGGAATGAAAATACGCCGATAGGAGGAAATGGTTTGCTGTGCTACATCACATACACGTATTTTAATTAATGGAAAGGATGCGGAAAGAGAAGTAATGGGAAGGGCCAGATGATGGGAATTACTGCAGGCAGTTCTGGCACGGAATGTAACGATGCTGATTGCCTTTGTTGGTCAAGCCTCGTGACCAGGGATCGCCTTGGATCCCGGGGCGCGGCGTCCAATCTACCGGAGGCACGGCGGGCAGCCAGGAATTTCAGATGAAAGGGGAGCAGACGCGGCGTTTACCAAGACGCGGGACGGGTGTTTGCTACACTTGAGACGAACTAGTCATGGGGAATAAGAAAAGGGGACGGGATGCTTCAGGAGAGGCATTATCGAGGGAGCCAAAAGAGCTTTTCTCGCGATTATGTCTTCTTCCATTGCAGAAAGTTCTGCTATCCGCAGCTCTGGATTCCCAAGATGCAGGTGAAATGCAGGACGTGTCTCGGAAGGCAAACATCAACCTCCCACCCTCCCTAACGACGTGAGGTTGAAAGAGGCGTGCAGCGGCACCGCATAATCGCCAGGAACGGGAATGCGGAGGCAAGCAGAGGACGCTACCCCACGTTGCGCCACGGCAATTCGATCCGGCCTTCTCCCCAAATCGACCAGGGGTGTTCTGGGCTTCTGGCCGCGTTCGAGGGGCGAAAGTCGACACCCTGAGAAGGCACATCCTCCATCGCCCATCACAGCATCAGTGTTGTTGGGGCGATGGCTACCTAAGTTTGTCTGTTTGCTGGTCCCTTGCAGTATAATATGCAGAGAGGACCAAAACAAACGGACCCAAGGAAAAATCAAGTCAAGACCAACGCCACGGAGCTTCTGATAGATTGCGGGGAAGCGAGAGAGGCGGCCGCGGCAAAAGAAAGGAGGACGAGAAACGTGCCTGTCAAGTCCCGGAGGCCTGGTGCGGTGGTACACGTCCTGCAGCACGCCAGCAGCTGTCGGTTCCTGAATGCGCTGAGAGACAAAACGAAAATGCCCTCGGGAGCTGACGACATTCAGGGCCCGGCCGAGCGAGTCATTACTGACGGATTATTCAGCCCGACTGTGCATGTTGCTGCTGACGGGGGGGACGGAGTACCAGTCCACGAGGAGGGCTGGATAAACAGGCGGTTGAATAGGAATAGATTGGAGTGTGCCTTGGTCCAAAGACGGAGGACGGAAAAGAGGGCGGGGTGGTGGTGGTTTTCTGGTTCTGGTCCAGGTTCTGGCTCTGCTTTTGGGACGCCGAGTCTCCTGTGCCTTTCATTTCGGGTTCCCGCGATGCGACGGTGCGGTATTGCCCTCCAACGGAGAGCCAAGCGGGCGACCAAGAACGGTGTGCCTGTCGATTGGAGCAGTCCCTATTGGAGAATGACACATCATGTGTGATTCGTAAATCGCCATGGATGCTTGGTTCTTAGGGGGATGGCGAGCCGCAATAAGAAAACGGGAGGAAGCTCCGAAGGACCGATACGTCGTGTGGACGAGGGAGCGCCTTTTGTGGCTCGGTTAAGATGTAGGGATGGGCCAGTGGCAGAACGCGCAATTGTCATGGGGATTGCTGTATGCGATCGCGATGGTCGCTGTTGAGATAGTGGCACCGAGGAGTCGAGAGTATTGATTGCCATGTGATTGATGAGATGTAATGAT